>JAHQIW010006166.1:0-14038 GCA_019055375.1 Parelaphostrongylus tenuis
GAACTTGCGCATAATATATTAAGGTTTGTTAATTAATAAAACGGAGAATGTTTCCTGAGGTTTATATGATCAGTTTACTTATCCTTCGCACCTTACACACTTTGATATATTTTCGTTCTATTTCTCAATCACCTTCCTTAGTTGCACATAATAATTTTATGTGCGCTTAAGATCTGTTTGATTTTCCCGAGTATGTAGACAATTTCACGTCGCTTTAGCATTCGTCGTTGTCCAGTGATCCAGCAGAGTGCTACTATACCCCCACAATCAATTGAAAAATTCCTGTACAGCTCAATTCTCTCTACCAATGAAGGAAAAACTTACTACTCCAAGAGTGGACTGAACCTCGAGCGGACTTGAGGCTTGATTTCGTGGAAGTGAAACCACAGATAAGATTGATGGTAAATTTAGAAGTTCATGGACCGCACTGGATTCGAACTGTACAACACAGGCACGACACATTAACTCTGAAGCTGCGCTGAATAATGAAAATTAGAGGACATACATATCACTACGATAAGCAAACGATGATAGTAATCGATCGAAAATCACAAATCTATAAAAAAGCGAATGAGGTTGTTTTTATTTCGGAAGAAATGGTATCACGGCGCAACATTAACATATCCAAGGATGCTAAATGGTATGCACTTTTCGAACCAGCCAATACTGATATTCGCGTGTCAGTAATAAAGCACGTGATATCACTATACTATTAAGGTTGATGCTCTCCTGTCACTTCCTTTGTTCAACAGAACTCCCAGAAATCCTGCCTGAGCTTCCAAGTTTTACGTATCATTCTTCATCATGGGCTACCACCATTCATGGGCAGACGTAAGCCACCACGGCTGTTGTAATATTCATGCGGCATTATTAACTGTATTGTTATATGCTTCGCTGATATTCAATAAATAACATCAATAACACCTCGAAAAGGCTAAACAGAAGGAAAAACTCATTTGTTCGAACTATCCGAGGTTAATAGTTAGTTGTCCTGGGATTTAGTAGAAAAATCAGATACCAAATACATACAAAAGGTCATATTTTGAATTGCTGTTAGCCATTGTTAAGCAATCTTATTTAGATTTACTCATATTTGGATCATGTTTACCTTTTGATTCGTAGTCAGCAACAACTCATTGTCAGGGGATTCTATCACCTGACTTGCAGTAATTTATTACTCGGAGTCGATTTCTTTATAGAGGCGTATAGTCTCAAGGAGTCGACTGAACCTAGGAACTGTGCTACTGAGGAGTTCTTGAGGACGAAACAGGCGCCTATCTATCACTTAGACCTGACGAACGGCTCAAAACTGTTATATCATTGTCAGAGTACAATTCATCGTTGTAAATTGTCGCGAATAGAGAAATATCCAGATAATCAATTGCGCAATGATTCTGTACTTCTTAAATTCAACATTACCACTTGGATCGTAGTTACCATTTCATTTCATACCATACAGCGACCAAAAGTCAGCATAGTGACGAAAAATTGTTAAGCATAAGAACACTTGGGCGAAAATGATGCTGTTCTCTGCATGCTATGCAATGTCATCGACAATTCTCAACAATTTTTTGATGAGTGGTGCACTTCAGGAAATGAAATTCTTCTTAGATTATAGACAGAACTTTGTTTCTGACGTTCTGCAAGCGCATGTTTTTCCTAATCGTTTAATCTCTGTAATTTTCTTTGCTTCAGCAAACACAAGGTTGTTGGTACAAGTTTACTTTGTACAAAACAGCACGATACAGAACGTATCGGTGGCTAACGTTTGGAAGTCTTGCCTTCCTCAGAGCCTGAAAGAGTCTTGACCTACATAAACTAGCTCAAACACTTCCATAATCGAAGCAGAAAGGAAAGAAAAGAGAAAAGTAGAAAAATCATTCAAACAGTTCAAAGTCGTAGTATAATCAGCTAGATTTGACTCACTGTTTTTGTTGTGTGTATCCGCTGAATATGCAAACCAGCCGCAATGAGACTTACATGGGCGAGGTGTGTGCCTGACTCAGATCCGTACAGATCGATCAAAGATATGGTACGAAATCATGCGTGATCACGAGGACCATCTTCACGATTCATAACGGGATTTTTGAAATGGATCCCAAACCCTCAAGGACTTTGCACGCCGAGGTCTTAAGTTCTTGCGCAAAGATATTTACTTTTACATCAAAATCATCCCTCATGTGTTTGTGTCCTGCACGCACCTAGTGGGGTATTTGTTAGAACTACGTTTATCGCTATATGTACTTCTATACGGATATAAAGTGGCCTACTCGTTTCGCCAATGTACTTACCGCCGCACGCCTCTCAGGAGATTGAATATACTGTACCCTTACTCATCATTTTATTCTGGGAACATACGACGACACTAAATATGTACACTTATTCTGAGTGGTTGAAGTAGTTCCCTTTGACTCAAGACAATTTCCTGTACCCAGTACAAATCACCACTCTTTGATAACTTCGATGTGATTACATGCAAATAGTTGTGACAATCCAAACAGTAAACGAAAAAAATTCTCGTCCGCACAGCTGCTTTTGAGGGATATACTCTCGCACTACCATTGTTTGAATACTATTCTGCATAATTTGATTCCCTTTTTTCCACCTGTAGCACTTTCTAACAAATTTTACAATTCTTCCATATTTCGCGCATGTAGAAAAAGTCGGTCACTCTTGTGTCACGGAACAGTCTTCGTGAAGAGGCTGAGGAACACTAGCCAGCATTAAATATCTCTCACTAATTCATGTTTGATACCAAAGTTTCATACGAAATTCATGGCATACCAAAGTTCGCTAACAATTAGGTGTACAATTCTTCCATTCATTTTCCATTCCATTCCATCCAATTCAGCATAGAGAGCCACAATGGTCTAGGAAGACTAACAAGCATTCGGTAGCCCTCGATTGTTTCATAGTCTCGGATAGCAAGTCTGCGCACATTCAGGTGTACACATCTGCTTTTTTGAGCTACGTGCGAAAAAGTGACAATGGCTTTGGGAGGACTAATATGTATTTGATATCGCTCGCTTGTTCATCGCTTCGGCATAGCAAAGTTCACACATATTTAGGTTTACACATCTGTTCTTCCCCAGCGCGCTATCTTCTTATTCGTCCGGGAGGTGCAAATAGTCGTGCATCCAAAACGATGAACGCCGTCCCGCAAGCATTAAACTAACGGAGATACATTATTTTTCCAAACTTTGCTTTTTTCTGACTATGCTAAACGGAAGTGTTTAGATCAGCTGCTTTAACAACGATTAGGATCACTGAGTGCAAACCAATATCGAATGTTGGTGGACAAATCAGGCATTGTCCCTAATATTGATTAAGTTTGTACCAAAATGTTGACTACAGAAAGTACATCGACTAACGTTTCGGGACGTTTCCGTCTCCTTCAGAACCACGGCTGACTGAGCGAACGACTATAAGCAACCGACTAGAATCATCGGCTCTCAAACGATGAATTGCTTTAAAGCGTAAGGCCAAACAGATCTCTTACTACTAATCTTCTGTTAAAAGTGTAATCAACAAAAAATGATTAAATGTCTTTGCAGTGATGGCGTTCTGCAGATAATCATGTGCTACTGAACACGTATTTTCGTATTCGATTGAAACATCCATGAACTTTGATTGAAAGGCGGAAAAAAGTCAAAGATATTATTAGTTTGCATACTCATTAGTGAGGGACAACTTACTACACAAATGACCAGGGGTATGGATTGCTTTTCCTGGCAGAGTGAAATGCTTATTATCGTTTCCAATAGAAGCGGAATTACAAAACACAGAAGGAAATCACACTCACAATGAAACCTGATCATTAGTAAACACATTTCTTTTCCTATGGACATATGTCCCCACAAAAGAGTTCTATGGAAATTCTGATAGATAAAATTTGCATTATACCCTCACACTCAAATGAAGTACACGATCGTTCAAATCGAGTGTCTCGAGCCAGATTCTCCAAGAGCTTCAAATATTACTATTGACACTGTTACAACGGCGAAGAAACTAAAGGTCGTCTCCACAGACCTGCGATGAAATCCGCATAGGGAACAAGTAGCGACGCTAATCAAGTCACAATTCTGATTCGCAGACATCACAGTGTTTCAAAGAAATCACAGGTCTCAAACCGCTGTCAAGTTCTTTAGGTTGGAAAATATACGAGGACCAGTTATTTTTGTGCATTCATATGTGCGTAAAGATCATTCCGTGTTTATCATCTAATCCCCAAATGCATGATTTTGAATGAATTTACTTGCAGAAAATTTGATCGTGATGAACAAAAAGCAGGGCAGGCCTGTTGCTTAAGGTACCCGGCATACGAAGAAGAATGGCAAAGTCCCAACTTGACTAATGCTTGGCACCCAAACGAGTCTTCACTGTATAGGATTCTTAGCGAACGCTTGAAACACGTACAGTTCATATTCATAGCAAAATGGCTGAGGTGTTTCCTTCGATGTAGGCTCGGATGTTTCCCGGAGCAAAAGAAGCTAAAGGTATTCAGAATTCTGTTAAGTGTATTCAGAAAACACATATCTTCATATAGAAACATTACCGATGCGATAGCGAAGGATGGATGTAACTTCGTAGATTCTGCTTGTTATTACAGGAACCATGCTGCGTGTAAAAATCAAACTTGTTCCACCGTATTCCGGAAAGCAAAATCTAAGCACATGTAAAGAACACCATAGAACCTTGAGCTTCAGCGGTGCGTCCTTACCTGTACCCAGTGCGACGTTGATCTACTACTGTTTTAAAGATCACTTACAATCGTTGAATTAGGTGGTCCCTTGAACATTCAGTCCCATCTTTATTAAATTACATTAGCGGCAAGTAGGCGAAACCTCAATCCAGTAATGGCAAAAGTCAAAATCGTCGTTTTCATCATTTCGGTCATAATCCTTTTGCCCCACGAGGTCCCGCAATTCTTGGTATTCGCTTGTTGCTGTCACTATCTTACCACATCCAGATGACTAAAAAGTGAGCACGCTTATCTATACTTACTCGAGAGAAAGTTATATGAAAATTTTAATATTCTCACCCTTTCTTTACAGAGTTCTCCACCATATCCACTGGACAAATGCATCTCGAACAGTCTCTTTGGATGAGGAAACCCGCCGCTTTCGCACTTTGCCGAGGAACTTTCAGTGCACTTATCTGGAAGAGTATGGCTCCAATAGAAGTCTTAGTTATCACATTGATTGAAATGTCTTTATTAGAACTCTTACCAAGGCATTTTAGTGTAGGTTTGACTATGAGTTTCTCGTAAAACGAAAGAATGCGTGACCTAAGAGTTTGCAAATATTTGTTGTCGCATGGCGTCATGTAAGGTCTACCGTCCCTTTGAGAAGACTATAATCAGAATTCTCATCGCGTTTTCGCTGTTATGCTCTTAGACATTGCAAATTTCGCAAACGCGGTTGCTCCGTAATCCATAACAGTTCCGAAATCGTAGGTGATGTTATAGTTGCAGTTCATGAGTGGTGATTCCATATCAAACTGATTATTTCCTTCTCCAAAATACCATCCAGGATTCAAATCGTCCTGAACTCATATCCATCCAGCTATAAGTGCACACCAGTGGCTCACTAGTGACTCACAATAAGGTTCTCGTAATGAGGTGTAATGAAATTGTCGCGGTCGTGTCTCGTCTGCGTGTGGAAGAGACCTATTGTGTGGCCGAGCTGGTGCAATGCAATTCCTACCTAGACAAAATATAAATACTATGTGATAATGGGTCAATAAAAATCTTGTTTTAATGCAAAGGCATACAAAAACAACTCAAGTATATATGTCGCGAAACACTTCGTAGTACATACGTGGGCCGCACCGATTCCCTTGTGACAGAATCTGACCTCCGCCAATTTTTCCAAGATGTGAAGAACAACCTCCATAGTTTGTAACATTCACTCTGCCCTCGTTTAAAATGTGGAATTCAGTCTTATCCGACACCAAAAGAATTTGGTGCCCCAGAAACTTGATTTTCTTCACCTGATCTGTCTTCTGTGAAGTCAGTGCAAGAGTTTTCACTCCATATTTTGGCAGCTTTCAAGAACACTCGTCTTATCGAATCGGCTACCTTTTTTATAGAAGGTATATTCCGGTATCCACATGATTATAAAGTGTAAGGAAAGAAAACAAAGTCGTAATCCAAAATACGTAATTTATTCCATTAAACCACAAAGCTTTGGGATAATTTTTGCTATGATATGCTTGTCGTTTGCTGCGATCACCCTTGTTTTCACCGATCTGCTCTCTGAAATTAGAATACAATAGAGACAAAATGACTGACGTTTGAAATTCAAGGAATAAATATACTTGGTTAAAAGAATATCTTCTTGATAGAGTCCGCTATAACCGCCTCTAGTATGGCTGAGATTGTTATCATTGTTGAGTTCCGCGATTGAAACTCCATATCATACTGCTTGATTTTCGCATAATGCTAAAGATTTTGTTCGTCAACACCACTTCCAGCCAAACATCAAGTAATGGGATCACCTCCATCGCTCTCAGTTCAACGACATTCGACTTCTTGGAAAATTCGCTTGTAGTTTCGTTTTCCACTGTGTGCAACTTTTAAAGAATTTCCATTGTATCATCGCAATTGTATAACATGAAAAGTGAATCGTCGAAAAAGACGGTTATTGCGCCATCAGACGGGAAACTTTGAAGGAACCTCTTCTGCTGCGTGATGACTTTCCACTAGACTTTCAGTAATCATTTGAAAGCTTGGTGTTGGAAAATCCAAAAATAAACTTGTGTCATAGAAAACTTCTTGGCAGCGCTGTAGCGTTAAAGATAAAATCTTGTTTCTCATCCGTTGCGCTGATCGCGTTTATATTTTTGCTGCACAGAGTTCTTTTCCTAACTATTATAAATCATTAAGTAGCTTTGAATTTCAAAGAGCTCAAAAAATTCTTGGATCCTGAGATGGCTTTCTTACAGCACGTTGGTGAGTGATGGAAAATTGTCTTTTACACGCGTCAAGCGTTATCGTGTGGATATCTATCATAAGATTATTCATTTCATAAAAATTCCTGAGTTTTCTCTATGGGATTATAGGACATACTCTGTTTCATGGTTTTAGCGTTGAGGCGTTTATTTTCATCTATATTCTAAGATGAATCTGCTGCTAAGCCTAATAAACAGCCTATACCAAGCGTGAAAAGTTAATAAACTTGTAGAGGAAGTCACAAATATGAGAGTCATATGCTTTGTCTGGATTTCTTGTCAAATCGGGAATTTTGAATCTAATAACAAAATCGCAGCCCACATGTGTATCGATCCACATGCACTCACACATTCTAGCCGAGAGGGAGGCAATGTGCGATGTTTTTGAATTTCAATCTTAATTCTTCCACTGCACTTCAGCAATACAGCTTGGGTCATAACCGCCGCTCTTCTCTCTTTGCGGTCTTTTTTAATCGCTTCTGTTCAGCTTTTCTCATCTTCGGACGTGAGGTTTCTTGCCTGTAACTCATGCGATTCTACGATAACGTGTCAGATCAAGGTCTGTGGAGACAGGCATCCCTTCGTAACTTCAGGGCTTTCGGCTTTCATGCGCTCACGGAAAGATGTTTGATAAACCGATTGTATTCTTCGTCAATGTTTTTGATGGTTGTATATCTAAATACATCCCAGTTCGAAATAGTTCTAAGGCTTCTTGTTCGAATTTAGCGGCTTCTCTCTTTTCCCAAAAATGGAGTGTTTACGAGAAGGAGACGATGGTCCTATCTCGTGCAGAATTTAGGAAAAACAGCGACATTGGTCACGCGAACTTTCGATTCACCAAGATCTAGTCTTTTTCATCTCAAATCATCACCATCATCAGCTGCTCCCTATTAGTAGACTCCTACGTCTACCTCTGAGAGTGAGGCTTTTGGAATTATGGGTCACCCTGGATGGTTTGTGTCGCCGTGATAAACTCAGCTTGCTTCTCAAGATTCATTCTAATCCGCAGGTCCCAATGTGACGTTCTTCAGGCGTTCTCTTCTAGATCCAGTCCTCGTGTTAAAAACCTTCGCGAAGAATGTATGGTCCTCTCTGAAAAAACATTTCCAAGTCCATATAAAACGATTCGAATCCGTCTTCATCAAAACTTGATGTTAACGCGTAAGTAACGAAAATGGTTAAAGCCGGCAGTGTTCATTTGCTGAAAAAAGTTTTGCTGAAGTGCAGTGGAAGAATTAAGATTGAGATTCAAACACACATCGCGCAGTATTTGCTTTTACTACTTGCATCTCTTTGATAACCATATCCTCTTACCGTCGTATGAATTGAAAGAGATTGAATTTGTCGTTCCACCGGTTCTTTTTTGAAATCTGATGCGCCATGTTGTCAGTGAAGAATAGAAATAACCTGGCCTAGAAGGATAAGATCACAACATCTGCAGAGCCTACCTCCAATAAGTATCAACACCCTGGCTCGAATCTTCAATTGTTACCTGTTTACAAGCAAAGTTTTCAATAGATCCTTTCATTATTATTTGAGCCAACATGTCATGTGTCTGGTAAAGGCTCTTGTACAGCCCGAGACACGTGTTTCGTCCTTACAGACTCATCAGCCGGGCAGAACCCGTCGTCTGTCGATCTTTTCATAGTCAGTTCTCTTGGGAGCGTCACACTCCTCATATGTTGACATAGACACCTGACATAGAGTGTAAAGCGCAGGTCGTCGCGACGGTGAATGACATAGACACCTGACATAGAGTGTAAAGCGCAGGTCGTCGATACTATATATGAGGAGTGTGACGCTCCCAGAGAACTGACTATGAAAAGATCGACAGACGACGGGTTCTGCCCGGCTGATGAGTCTGTAAGGGACGAAAACACGTGTCTCGGGCTGTACAAGAGCCTTTACCAGACCACATGACATGTTGGCTCAAATAATAATGAAAGGATCTATTGAAATTTGAGCGTGGTCTTAATAAAGCACTCGAAGGAAAGGCAAAGTTTTCAGTCAATGAAAAATCAGAAGACCGTGTTATTCTTCAAGAAGGGAGACCCAGACCTTCACTACATAGACACGAATCGCCCAATCTTCTAGCTGTTCGCCGTCTATAAATTCTCCATTCGAGTCATTCTATACAGGATTAACAAAGCACTGGGCGAAGGACAGCTATGCCAACAAGTAGGGTTTTGAAAGAGATTCAATGCCATGGATTACAGATTACATGACTCACTGAGTTTCATGAGAGTACAAAAGAGCGCTTTGTCGTACTTTCATCCATTCCGAGAAAGTCTTTGATTCAGTGGAAAAGAAGCGGTTATTGAGGATCTGGACATCCGGGGCGTTCCCCTCGGAACATAGCGATTCCTTGTAAGTAAATACAGAAAATTTCACAACCAAAATAATGAAATTTTATATCGATAATACCATCGACGTAAGAAGAGGGTTCGACAAGGCAAATTCGGTTCCGCCAAATCATTCAGTGTCGCTCTCCATAACGTCGTGCGAACATCAGAACGGAATTATATGGAAATAAAATTCGCAAATAAACCATCTTCACTTTGCTACTGATCTCGTCTCCATACACTAAACATCAAGCAGGCGGAACGAACGACTTGGACATCGCCTGTGGAAAATTGGTCTCCGACAAAAATCTAACGAAAACGATGTTTATGGGGAAAGGTTAGGTCTAAACTTTCCCATTTACGCTCAACGAAACGAACATCCCCAAATGCTCCAGCTACGTCTATCAAGTCGTGTAGTCAGCGTGATGACTAACTCAAGATTAAGCAGGAGGAAACGAGCGGCTTAGGAAGCGTTTGGGAGTATCACGGATGTAGTGAAAAGGAAAAAGAATATCCGACTCCGTGCCACCATATCTGCTCGACTATTATCCCTACTCTAGCGTATGCAGAAGAAACCTGGTCGCTACGTAAGCAGGATGAAAGATCATTTTTCGTTATTGATCGCACAGTTGAAAGGTCATTGCCAGGAGTATCCCATTTTCGCGACTAGAAGAAAGATCCGAAGTTCCGAACTACGCCAAATATCAAAGATCAAAGACGCCGTTCTTCAGGCTCTCGAAGATGGGGTGGGTCGGACACATGAAGAGCTTTAACGGCAGCCAATGGATGAAAGCCGTTACCGACTGGGACTCCTCGGAGAGGATCCACTTCTCATAGGGGACTAAGATGACAAACATCGTCAAATCAGAGCTGTTAGCACTTAGAGGTGCTGTTTCATATATTCTCAAACTTTGATTACTAACGAAAGAAAATAACTTTGTGTTCAGGGTCATTAGTGAGATTCCGTAACTTTTCAACGAATTCAATGGCATTTAGATAGTGGCATTTTGATTGATAAATTCTTTGCTACATATAGATGCTCACCATCAGTGAACTATGGGAGTAATCTCAATAGACAAAATGCTGCGGTGTCCTAAAAATTCGTACTTTCTGCTACAAAGATTGCATCTACGAGATATCAACGCAATTCAGCTGTCGTGTGATGTTTTCAACGATGAAGCGAGAGTGAGCATAGAACACAATTTCTGTTATGTGCGACTTTTAAAACAAAGTTATGAGGGCTTTTTTAGTATTTAGCCAAAGCAAGTCTTGACTTTGCATTCATTTGATCGTGGAGTAGTAAAAATAATGCTTTTTTTTCCAACCAGATGTTCCCGCCACTTCACTATGTTGAACAGGTCATAGAGAATCAGTGTTCTTTTTACAAGTAGCCATCAGTTTGTTAACAGTAAGATTTACTGAGTACATTATAGTACTATATAGTGAAAAGTATTGGAAGTTTTCATTCTTTTGGAGTCTGGAAAGGACAGATTGACTCACAGTTTCCTCAGCGAACCCTTGTGGGGCAGGCTTTTCCGAAATTAGTGGGTGGAGTGAACAAAAGTGAGTAGATGAAGTACGTCTTTGGAAAAATGTAACTTCGCATTTTTTTATGTTTCAAGACCTTATCCTGAATTTCCCTACAATTTTTACGACTAGCAGCTCTACAATCGTCTACGAAAAAGCTTACCCTTCTTGCACACACTTTCTATCAACTTCTTACGATAATGTAGACAATGTACACAATATTATAACCAATATGCGTCCATATTCTAGACTACCACTGACAAGCATATCTCGTAGATCACTATTATGGTTTAATTGATAGAAAAGCCAATTCGACATACTTCGCGATGCTAACCTTTAGTTGTTTGGGAAGAACAAATGTGTACACCTGAATATGTGTGAATTTTGATATGCAGAAACGATGACAAATGAGCGATATCAAGTACTTACAAGTCTTCCCAAAAACCGTTGTCGCTTCTCACACAGTGTTCGAAGAGGCAGGTTTGTACACCTAGATCTGTGCAAAATTTGCTATCCGAAACAACGAAATCAACGAGATCAAATGCTGGCTAGTCTTCCTAAGCCCGATGTGGTTTTTCACATGGAGTTGTTCAGTGATACAAAGTAGTCCGACTCGTTCTTCCATACGTGAACTATAGAAAATTCAGACTTCGCTGGAAAGTGCCATAGTGGAAAAAAGGCAATCAGGTCATGCAGAATAGTAGTAATCACAGTGGTGAGTTTGAAAGGGTGTATCTTTCAGAAGCAGTTAGGCAGACCAGAATTTTTTTTGCTCACTGCTCCGACGGTCACAACACCTTCATGTGACCACGTCAAAATCATTTGAAAAAGTAGGATTTGAACGGCGCACAGGTAATCATCTTGAACCAAAGGAAACTGTTCGGAGTACTTAGAATTAGTGCTCGTGCCAAAGGTCGTGTGCCGCCAGACTAAAATTTGTTTAATAGAGATTAAATAGTTAACAAAAAAGGTTTTTGCTTTCAAAACGATAGAACAGAGTTTTCTTTATAATCTAGGAAAAGTTCCAGCTCCTGAAATAATTGTCAAAAGATTAGTTATTAATTGTCAAAAAATTAGCTCAGAAAGAGTGGTGTCCAAAACGGGCGTAGGTAGCGCAACGGTTCATAGAAGTACTTCGAATCAGTGCTCGTGCTTAGTGTCGTGTACCGCCAGACTAAAATATTGTTTAATAGAGATTAAATAGTTAACAAAAATGTTTGTGCTTTCACAATGATAGAACAAAGTTTACTCCATAATCTAAGAAAGGTTCCAGCTCCTGAAACATTTATCAAAAATTTACTTATTGATTGTCGAAAAAAATAAGCTTAGAAATGTGTCCAAGTGGTGAAGAGTAGAAAGTGTGTGTCAAAACGGGCGTCGTTAGTGCAACGGTTCAGCACGCGTTCCCAGATAGGGTGAAATCTGTGTTCGGATACCAGCCTACGTACAGCGTTTTTGCACATCACTCTTCATCAATGGGTAAGCTGTTGATGAAGCGGCATCGCATGCAATGTTCAGCACCATTTTTGACCAGGTGTTCTTATGTTTTTGCAATTTCCAGTTATTATGCTGACATTTAATTGTGTTTATGAATGAGAGGATGTGTGAATAAAGTTCAAGTGGCAATATTGAATTCAAAGAGCATAAACTCCTGCGCAATTGATCATTTTGATTCTTTCTCTATTCGCGAGACTAGACAACAATGAAATATTGTCGACATACGAATTAAATGGTAAATATGACTGAAATAAAAGTAGCTCTAAGTAAGACTGCATAAGAATGCCTAATAATAGTTCAAAATATGACCTTTTCCTATGTGTCCGTTATCTGGTTTTTCTACTAGAATGTTCCAATTCTACCATTATTGTACCATGCTTGGGTGTTACAGTCACATATCCAAGGATGCTGAGTGGTATGCAATTTTCGAAAGGTGCGATAACTGAACCCGCGTATCAACAACGGGGCACGTGATATCATTAAGGTACTGAAGCTCGTACTCTTCTACCACTCTATTTGGTCAATAAATCTCTCGCCTGATCATCCAAGCTTCATATATCATTCTGCGTTTTAAAACTAATCATTAAAACACCATTAAACATTTATATATATGCATATATATACCCTTATTTCCAGTGTTTTTGATAATATTACACAAATACCAGCCAGAGAGCAATCGAGTGTACAACAGTGTATGGTCGGCAACATTCTTACTTGACTTACAATGTAAATCGTTCGTCGTCGCTTACGCGTGATATAGGGGACTGAGCGCCTCCCTGCTCGACTGACGAAACTGTAAGGTCGAAAAACGTGTATAGGGCTGCTTAACTATTAACTTATATTAGTAGAGATTTTTCCTGACATGCAACTGGTACAATTATCATAACTGTGTGTAGGTCGAAGAATACTGACAAACATCGTTAGCCAACTTTCCTGACTTTCAAGTCGAGGTCACTGCAGAGTTTTATTGTACTCATGTGCACGGGAACACGATATCTCCTTTCAATGTAACGATTATCTCCTAGACATGAACTATTCGCAGTGAATAATTATATAAAAACTTTCACTGTGCATTGGATATAATTTTATTCAATAGATTATTGCGACATCTTCCTAAATACAGAAAGGAATCACTGCGAAAATAACGGAGGCACTTCATTTCATAGCAATTCATTGTAGGGCATTATCCATAAACTGATCACACAATATCATGTTTGTTGCTGTTAACGCACGGCTACATTAATTCACCACCGTCTCCAATTGTCTTGCCACGGAAAGGTTGCGGATGTGTTTGGATCTGGAGCACTGTTTTTATCTTAGTAGTCAAAAAATTCGCATTGAATCACTTCGCTAAGTGATGAATGGATTATCGTGATTTTTTTGAGACTCAAGATTCCGACACTGAAAGAAAAAACACGAGGGCAAAGTAAAAAAGAATCAAATGAGATGGGCTGTTGAGACCCATCAACAAAGTGCTGAGGTGACTTATTCAACACTATTTACGCGTTCAATACGACAAAATAGGCTTAGACATCTCACGAGGTTTTGATTTATTTCCTTCTTCAACGCATTTTACTTGGAACTACGATTAGATTAACAGTCACATAGTAGGGACAACAATAACAGCCTACAATAGTAAAGTGATAGAAAGACTGATCAGTGCTGTCAAGCAGGAGCTAGATAATTGTTTTAGATTGTTAAATGAACAGTCAGAGTACATA
>JAHQIW010006167.1:0-71966 GCA_019055375.1 Parelaphostrongylus tenuis
TCCCAGTACTTCTAGCATTCGCTTTTCGTCTTCTTGAATGACGCAGAATACTCGTCGGGCATGTCTCCTTACATCCACGAGGATTGTCTAGATGTGGCGTTTCATAAGGCGTTCTTGCTTACTGTTGAAGGTGTTGAGGTGGAGCTCGGCTCCACGTGCGCCGCGACGAGTATCACAATCACTCGGCCACAGCGCTCCCCATAATATATATATATATATATATATATATATATATATAATATATATACTATGCATATACATACATGTATATGTATATATACACATTATACATACATATATATACATCCACGAGTATATTAGATATAAATATATATATATATATATATATATGTACATATAAATATGTGCATATATATGCATGCATATGTACTGGATCGGTGAAAAAGTGATCGCGATTTCAGATCACGCTAAAGCCGCAGTTACATTTGTGATTTCCTTCGAGTGACGAAGACAGTAGAAATGTCAACAATGAGTTCTTGCTTCGATCACTGCTTTCCCATACTTTTGATGAGTTTTATAAACGTATGCAATCTGTGCATTGTTGAAATGCGTTTTCTTGAATAAACTTCTTCAACTATCAGCACTGTACTTTTGTTAGAAGCCCATAAGCCAGATGCGTTGTTGAAGATGCAAATTGTCTCTGCTGCTTAACGACCCATTTATGAACTCACGGCCGTTGACCGCAATTACTTTAGCACCAACCAAAATCATTTGCATATTTCAAATAGATGTAAGATACGCAGCAAGTGATACTTCATTAGATTTCAGCTTCTACATCATCCGTGAGCGGTCGGTTGATTTTCTTCCCACTTCTGCCATTGATTTCGGCCTAACATGATCGCCGAATCAACAAGTAGGAAGCCCGGGCATGGAATCATTGCCGAAATCCATTCCTTGGAAACGACATCGTGAAGACCTGAAGATGCCCTTACAAGGTTACGTCAGGAAACCAAGGAATAACATATGCACGATCAGCAATATTCCATTAGGAATATGTGCTGGGCTCCGCACAAGTAGTGAAGACGGACCATCTGTCTAAGTGTGTGTGTGATACGTCACTAGCAACAAAACATAAAACGAGAAGTGCGCATCCACATCTACCTAAAAATGAATTCCATTATCAAACGGCGCATTTTGACAGTACATAACCTGAATTTACTTTCTCACTAATACATTTATATAAACGTCAAATGTTGAGAATGTTTATCCAAACTGATTTCTTGGCCGCAATACGCATAAGTGGAGCATTCGGAAATATTTCTTCCACTGAATATGGAACAGGATATCAGCAACAATACTATTACTCGTCTTTTCGAAGCACATGTTTAACATGTTTTATGTTTGTTTATTGCGCGCACAAATCTTTCCTGCCAGTGTTTTAGTAGTCAAACGATGTTGTGTTGCTCGTTGGTTGATGAAAACTCTATTCTGCACCCAAAATTATACAAAAACCGTTTGTATAAACGTGTTCAATAAACAGAAACGTGAGTGATAAGTATAACGAGAAAGCGGGGTTAGCAGAATGATCAGAAACGCCGTAACACGTTACCTCCGAGGTTGTAAGGGAAAGCGGCATCAGCCAAACAACAAGTGAAATATTAGAAAACCTTTGTGAAGCTTGCATAAGAAGAAACGAATCGAGCGTTAGAAGTGCTGGGATCAGCACGGTAGATGATAACTGGTTCGTGTAAAACAGAAATAAAAATAAATACTTGACAAGTAACATTTATATTTACATAGCCATAGAGCACTCTATTCTACAATGGTGTCATGTTCACAGCTGCTCAATGTTTAGTCATAGAAAAGAAACAAGACGTCATTTGACAGTCCACCCACGTGAAATCAAACGAGGTCGAGCAAAGGTTAGATCAACGTCATCATAACCCTACAATCATGGCCAACATCACAATGCTAACACTACAACGCAACATTATAGGACGGTCATGTATCGTCTTGTAAACAACGCAACAACCGTTCAACGATCTGATATCTTCAATATTCAATTATCCAATCAGCAGAACAACCATGGAACCTCACTACAGCTTGAGATAATTCTCTTAGCGTAATAAATGAATAATTCACCCGGTTACGGTCCCAAAGTCGGCTAGGTTTTTCCTAGTCCGTATACTTACAAAAACACCTGACACTTTGGGTACGACAGGGTCACAGCGCTAGGCCGCACTCGAGGCGACCAGTCAATTCTACCGAGTGATAGGTGATGCTGCGCGAGGCGGGACGGGGTAGCGTCGTGACCGTGTCGTACCCAAAGTGTTACTTTGCTGCTGGTGAGGCGGCAGTAATATCTTTGATTCATGCTTATCTGATACTCTGAACGGAAAACTCGAGGTTTTAACTACCTTGAAATGCCCACCTCGAGGATAAACACCTGCCGTATATCGTGATATGACACCTAATGAAACATAGCCATGATGTGGTGGTAAACCATTGATAATATATCTCGTTAGAAAACCGTTTTGAAATAAGAAAGGAAGAGAACAGAAATACCCGTATTCGCCGACTGCCGGACGGAAACTTTTTGCCAGCCGCTGAACATTACTTGCAGTTAAGATTTGACATTCGCACTTCAATGGATCCGAACAGTCATCTTAAATTATTGAGGTCTTCACTTCGAAACTCAACCAGTTTCAAAAATTGTTTGTAAACTTCCACTCATTACAGATTGCAGTACGTAAAAACCATCTCTACGTACTTCCCTCATTCAAAATTTTCTGATCACCTCAAATGTACCAACCAGTGCACGAGCAACCCGAACAGAAGTCCCTTGAGATAGTCTTCACGTCCACTTGATGATTATAGGGAAAACGGCGCGCGCAGTAGGATATCTAAATACATCCATTCAATAAAATAGATAAAAACTAAAACATTTAGAGATCTGATATCTGATACAATAGCAGAAAAAAACTAACTATTGAAATGAAAAGTTGGAAAGGCTGATAGCAATTTTAGTCTATCTGATTCTTCTAACACTGCTGTCATATCATTTGAGAGGTAAAAAAAAAAAACAAAGAGCAAAGGAATGATCTGCGCATTTTTTACTTATGTGCTGAGCGATGGATGAGCCACGTTATATACCTCGAAGAAAAGGCCACTGGTAATTGAAAAACAGTTTGGAAAGGCCTGATTGATGCAGGTCAAACCGAGTACACTAATGCTTGAATTTTTGCAGATAAAATTCACTCAAAAATCATTTTTGTTCTTGAAAATACCTTAGGAGGATCATCATCATCCACAGTGTTCACTGCAGGTATTGGTATATTCTCCATACCCCCCGCGAAGTCAGGAGATCTGATGCATGTATCAGGTACCTAAACATATCAAGCATTTTGCAGCAATGTTTTGATATAGTTGAGATTTGCCGTTGTAAAGTGGCACTGCACTGGCTTTGACAGTCTCTCCTAATTACTTTCAACATATCTACATACTGGAGTGCTTGCATAGAGCATATTGATGAATCGTGGGTGCCTCGACGGAATTTCAGTTAGGCCTCTTTTTTAGAGATTGGCCACCAAGTAGAAACCTTCTGTCGTTCATAGCCATGTTTTTAAGTGTATAAACATGATTAGGAAATTAAACAGGGTCGCCATCACGGTTCCTTGACCCAACTCATATACTTATTCAGTATAAATTCGGCATAACAATGCTGCATTTCCCTGAGCTTCACCTCGGCATACATTTTTCACCACTTTGTTTGTTCTTTAGAGCCATCAAGGCACTATATATCACGTTAGTTGTGACACTTCTTTGATGAAAGCCTTGAGTTTTACTGAAGGGATTGTGAGACGAAAGAATTTGAAACAGAGTTTTTCTTCTGTATAGTCGATATGGCAGCGAAGATAAGTGATCTCAAATCAATTCGAACTTGGGCTGATGGAATGACCTCTTTACAAGATACACTTGTACTGATGGGGAAGAACTTTAGAATGATTTCTGTCTGCTACATTTTACTATACTCTTCTTTCTGCATCGCTCATGTTTTCGTGAACGATTGTTCTATACATGACGCTAATCACCGACCGAACGTGTATACTGTACTGAGATCCAGTCTCGAATCCTTTGACTTCTAAAACAAATCATCGGCGTTATACAATACTTTCTATAATTTTTTGGGTCAAGAAGTGGAGTGTATTCTGCACAGCTTTGGGGTATTTCAATTACTTTTAAAAACTTAGCAGGTCATCTCAATGACATGGATTGCATTTCATCAAATTAACCTCATCAAATACTTGCATTTATTCCGTCGAAGGTAACCGATACTTCTTATGATGAAAGTAACTTTGATTGATAACAATAAGTAGAAACCAGAGGTATTAAGCGTCAAATGACCGTCGCTTGCTGGTTTTGATATGCTCAGGTGAATCAAATCGATTGCGGAATTCTAATACTAGACTGTGTTAACAATATACCCCAAAAGTGAGTATCGATCTCAACAATACTTAGTAATAATACTTCTATTATCGATCAATCAATTTCGCAGTTTTGGATTCACTTAAAATGACTCCTTACTCCTAATCGATGATGTTTTCGATAAAAAGCAAGAAACATTTCCCGTTCTGAACCAGATTCTACGTACCTAAAACGACTACAGAATGGAAACTCAATCTAACCACGTATGTGTAGGCAACGAGAAAATGGTGACATAGTTATTTTCATACCATAGTTAATAGAAAGTTCCTGATATCTAGTGGGAGTTGAGGAAGATTTATTTGAGTGGCGTTAGATAAAAATGATTGCAAATGAAACTCCATACTATTTCAATTTTGCAAGAGAGTTTCTTTCTAATGTATTATGGCATGAATGTGACTACGGAGAAAATTTTCATTTGATGCGATGCGAAACAACTACGAAGGCAAGATCAGATATTCTGGTGCTATATATATACGAGTGGGAGAAGTACTGAAGCACCCGAATATGTCGTACAGTCGACAAAAGCGTCCTCAAACGATTAGCTCACTGTCATCAACTACAAAAGACTTTCCGTGCAGAAGAGTCGCAGTATAAAACGATTATAGAGTTAAGGTTACCTCCTACATATCATAAACTTCCCAACAATTCATAAATAGAAAAAAACAGCTTACGTGTACGAAGGCTTTCGTGTCTATGACAGGATCGAAGCAAAACAGATCAATTGTCAGCTCACTACCAACTTCCTGCAAAATAGCTATGAAATTGAGCAACACATGTTATTAAGCCGACCGTGCTCAGAAAGCCAAACTACCGCAAAATGTCGGAAACTCCCAATATCTGAAGTTCGAAAAGGATCTGTATACAGGATGTGTATCATTCTCAAGAACAACAAAGATCATTACTTGAAGTTCTGTAAGTGAATCCCGATCATTCATACAAGAGAAAACGCCCTTAATAGAACTTTACAAAACTGGAAATATTAGTATACCTTTATTTCGAGTGCTTTATGAAGACCCACGCTCAAACTTCAATGGATCCTTTCATTATTATTTGAGCCAAGTTGTCATGTGGTCTGGTAAGGGCTCTTGTACAGCACGATACACGTGTTTCGTCCTTACAGACTCGTCAGTCGGGCAGAACCCGTCGTCTTTCGATATTTTTGTAGTCAGTTCTCTCGGGAACTCTGCTCCCTTACAGAGAGTCATCGAAGACGAACGTTTTACACTCTATGTCAAGCGAAATTTTCACCTAACACAGAGTGTTTGCGCACTCGATTGCTCGTTGGCTGGTATTTTTATCATATTATACCTTTATTTCGAGTGCTTTATGAAGACCACGCTCAAATAATAATGAAAGGATCTATTGAAAAATCTAGTGTTACAGTATTGACAATTACTTCAGAAGAATGCCACAGTTGTTTCCTACTTTTAAGTTGGTCCATTCAGGACACCAACGTCTTTGGGATGTGCCATGACTGCCAGGTAACAGACACGTCAATAATCTTCACACCTCCGAAGATAAAACGCTTGGAGCTACCGACCGTGCATGAATTTACAAAATTTCACTAACTGCACTCAGTAATAAATTTATGCAAAGTGAAATAATGAAAAAAGATAATAGAACCTCGCCTTCAGATATGTTGCCACGCACTTTTTTGATATAAGAGAACGTCCACAGGGTGCACGGTACAGGACACGACCCTCACATGCTCGCCTTGTTGAACTCTCATGCAGATACAACTAAAATAACAGATTCTATGAAAGGCTTATAACATGCTGTCAGGATGAATCAAATTTCACCGAGATCTCGAAATAGCCGATTGAAAAGTTGGCACATATATGCATATGTATTACACATATATGCATATATATTACTTACATATACATAAGCGCGTACATTTATATGCACGCATACATATATATATATATATATATATATATATATATATATATATACATAAGCATATATATATACATAAGCATATACACAGATTTATACATATATATATATATATTATGTATATATATATATATATATACGTTTATATATGCTTGTATACTGGCGTGATAGCCATAACTCAAGCAAGTGACAATCGACAATCAATCACTTTGGAAGAACGCCACGGTGATCCTTCCACCGTACGGAAAGTGTAATAAACACTAAGTGAACGGAATATCCTTAACATCCACGAAAAATTCAAATTTTATGTTTCAAAAAGTATGTATAGTTCCATAGGAAAGTCCCACAGCAATGCTAATTGTAGCATAACAAATTTTAATTCACTCTTTGTGTACCAAATGCTGACGATGGACAAAATTGAGCTTCGAGTTTCCATTTGAAAGTGTCTCGCATTTCGAATCTGTTCCGAATGGTCGCACCATCAATACTAAACTACCGAAAGAAAAAAACCCGATATTGGATTCCTCTAAAGTGCGCAATGTTTCAGCAAGACAATATCAAACCTCATACCGCAAAAAAGACTGCAGAAAAGTTTGATGAATTGGAAGGAGTCAAGGTCTTGCCGCACCCAGCCTAAAGTCCAGATGCTGTGCCATCCAATCTAGGGTTTTCGTCCGCTTAGAGGAGTATTTCCTGCGTGGACGCCGATTCGAGATATTTGATCGAGTTGAAGAGGCATATTAGGAGTTCTGGTTCTATACGGTTATGAGAAAAAAAAATATAAAACCGACCTCATTCGCTAAGCACAAACTTTTGTTAAGAGTGTTAGTGACCATTCGAAAGGTGTGATTTCAGGCTACAGCCCTACAACGCTGGTTTTTTGAAACAGCATTATAAAGTCGTAAAATCCACACAAGACTATGTCTTGGGCGCGTATATTTCTCGCCAAAAAGTTATTTCACTGGACTATTAGCAAATATTCGGTAGCGTTTTCCTTTCTTTTCTCTCAACCTAATAATTCGGCACCGAATCCTTTATATGTAGCGAGTATATCCTCTTACAAGGAACTGATCAAATCGAAAGGCCTCATGCGACTGATAAGACTGAAAAGCCGTCACACTGTGTGACACTCCATAAGTGCCATAATAGACCTCATAAAATGCTCCAAATATGCTGTCAGGATGTACAACTGAAAAGCTCTCCTTCGCGAAATGAGGCTGTCAGTTGATTGGATGAGCAAAATGTCATGATTTTCAAAAATGTATTAGCTGATACTGTATACAAGCAATTGAAAACCAACTAGGGCTAAACCTGACTAGTAAACCAACCATCCGCTTCCATCCACACAAAATTGGGATGTGTAAAGGAGAGCAGCTGTAGAACTGCGAATCTGCTGGGTCACGATCCAACCCTCCTAAGCATACTGGTGAGCACTCGGTATGGTACTGCCATTCGAATCGAGGAACAGGTAGACTGCAGGGCACTATTTCAAACTGAAAAGTTGGAAGCAATCTTCCGAATAGAGATGCGACAAATATGTAAAAAGCCGTGACATGGAGTATAACGGAGAATGATGGCCTGAATTCATAACTACGATGCAGTCAAAGTTCTCTATGAATTTGGGTAAGACTAGTGCAAAAGCTTTCATGTCGTTGAAATTTGCGAAATAACGGAACTCACCTGTGCCTCTCTTTTCCGTCGTATAGCTAATGTGGTTGGATCCATTTCATTGCTCACTTCATCCCTTAAAGCGCCCTCAACTCTGACCGATGCTGATGATTTTCTTGCCTTCAAAAATGATACTTGAATGACTGAAGAAAGCAAAAAAAAAAAACTGGCACTATCAGACATGGAATTAAGAGATTGGTAAAACAAGTGGATACCAATCGCTAAAAAAACGTTTTCGGAAAACAGGTTTTCCTAAGATGTAAGGTTTAAAGTGAGACACTATAACAACTGATTTTCAATGAATCGACAAATAAAAAGAATACTGAATGGGAAGAAAGATAGTCAAACTTCGAGACGATTTTAAGCTTGAGGAAAAAATGTTTGAATGATTGATCATCTAATATAGACTATCCATGCGAGATTATACATCCTACCGTGACTGAGGAGGCCTTGAATCTATCACGACATGGACCTGGTTGTACCACATCGAAATGCGAACGATTCTTTGCCATGCGTCGTGCCGACATGTTATTGCTTCCGAAATGCTCCAAATTCTGCAATAAACGACTCATCAGATCAGATTCTCACACTAAACAAATGAGGTAAATACCTGCACATTTCTTTAACATTTAACATCCGATGCTCACGAATTTCAACGCTGACTGAGTGAATGATGTGCACTGATTACTATTTCTTCTCGGGAGTTTATTTTCGGATGAAAGACTTTTTTTCTATACTTTTTGTGATCAGCTGATGATATATCCTACACAGACATTGTGATGATTGTTGGATAAGTTGCGTGATTTTACACCTGTCTTTACAAAAGAAAACATCGTGTCATATTAGTCTCTTATCACCGAGAAAGGCTGTCAATGAAGAAGGTAATTATGGGATAAGATACGGTTTTTCCATTGAGAACAACACAAAGGTACCTGTTGTTGTACCTTTTTACTGAAGTTATACAATTGAAGACACCTTTTTATTATGGAAAATGGTAAACTACTAATGAGTTTGACAAGTTTATGTGCAATATAGATAAACATTTCAAAGCTGGTCGACGACCATTAGATGTTTCCTCACCATCTTCCACATAGCTTATCTCAAATAAGAAAATACTCTTAGTTCTTATTACCGTGGGCACTCAACCGAATTTCGACTATCAAGACCAAAGATAATCAATAATGTAGTTCTTAGTTAATAAGAATCATACAGAAAATGATCGCTTGTCTTCATGAACAATTTTACTGAAACGTGACATTTCATGGCTTGAGATTTTAATACGCTGTCCTTCCAGATTCTGGCGCTGCATGCTTTATATGACAATTCCGCTAAATTTTCAGGTGCCGCACATATGTATTTGCTGTACAAAGTCCCCAACTAACCACATAGTTTTATAAAATAGGTTGGTGAGGAAGCTCTGAGAAAATGCTTGTAAAACATTCATTTACGCACCTATTACACCCGAACAAAGACAAAACTAACATGATACTATATATATTATATATAATATATATATATATATAATATAAACTAATAAAAACTAATACGATAAATTTCGAGCCAAGCCAGATTGATGCGTTCACTTGCCACCGTTGCATTTAAACCCAACAGCCATTCGTGCATCATCAACAACCTAATTTGCTCGCTTGTTAACTCCATCTTGGAATAAGTAGATAAATTATACACCAATTAACGCGGGAGAAGACGGACTTTCAAATGAGAACAAAAACACAAAAAATGACCGACACCTAAGAAAGTAACAAGCATTTTCTTAGAAATTTTTCCTTGAACTATTGAGATATCAATGTACGGGTAACTTCCCACAACCTATGAATCGTACATAAGCTTCATCGAACTCTATTCAGCTGCACATACTTTGCTATTGTGGTGTCTACTGCCATACAGCTTGGTTCGTTACTTGTCCATTACATGGCGACAAAAAAGCCGATCTCATTTGCTGCATAGAAACTTCTCATAGGAGTGTCAATGGTCATTCGAAAGCATAGAGTTCTGGCTACACCCCCACGTAATCAATTTCCAAAAAACCTTTTTTTGACGCTGTTACGCAAAGAAATTTCTTGCGTTCTCGACGCGCGAATTTCTCGCCAGACAGAGTTCTTTCTTTGGATATCACAAATCATTCGATAGCGTAATCGTTGCTGACTCCAACGCCATGCTTATCCTGTAAAAACCATTTCTCCGCAACTCAGCAGGTGAAATAACGATCATGGGGTCTTTGGCCAATTCCGTGCCGCAGAAGCGATGTCTTAAGACCGATGCAAGGTCTACCGATTATTGCGTCAGCGCACGTGGCTGCCAAGGACACGTGAATTGGCGAAAGACTCCTTTGATCGCACATGCAAATCCAACTTATTTTACCTGCTGCGTTACAAAGAAACGCTCTTTTCAGTATATAAGCACAGCGCTGGAATCAGCAACATTACGCTATCGGATGATTACTAATAGTCCAAGGAAAGAGCTCAGACCGCGGAGAGATATGCGCGTCTGAGATATGGTCTCGTGTGGATTTTACAGCATTATAAAAGGGTCTTTTCGAAAACAGCGATAATGGGACTATAGCAAGAAATCTAAGCTTTCAAAAGATTACTAACGCAGCCATGAAAAGTTCCTGTCCAGCGAACGAGATCGGTTTTTCATTTGTCGCCTCATAATAGACAATACTCTTAATTCTTTACGATCATTCACCTTCAATGCCCAATTTGGACAGTTTGAACTCATTTAACATTATTACGTGAAGCAACGCCAACAATATTATAGATTTTCCGAACAAATTACAAATATTCTTACTCTACCAGGACGAATCAAACTAGAAAGCTCATTTCTCTTTTCTCCTGGATAAGCTTGAGAAAGCGAAGAATATCTTATGAGAATATACATGTGAAAAAGGCGAAAGTCATCTATAGGTCTGTAAAGTTCTTAACTCTTCATATAGCTCTTTTCGACAAATTACCGTCATGTATCGAAAAACTACCACCGTTTATTATGTGCTGACAGAGATCGGTTTGGTTGCTTTAATTTCTAAAGAGTTGTCCCAAGTCCACAACCAATAAAAATTAGTTTTAGTGCCAAGACTCATCATAAAAAATGGGGCGACAGGAATTACGAGTTGAAAAACCATAAAAAAGCGTAACTCACAAAAGGTCAATAATCCAAAAAGAGAGAAAACAGAAATATAGTATAACACGATTGCTTAAATACCAATTCTCTTTCAAGAAAAGAAAGTTTAAAATCACCACGTGTTAAAACTGTAAAATTACCATATAAACTTCATCTATACCAAGCGTAATGGTTATCTGATGGAACTTTACGCATGTTCATGATGAGCTGTTTCCTTTTTTACACTCATTTTTTCCTCATCTTTACCATTTCATTTATTTCTTTCGACGCAATCTAATGAAATATAAACCTCTTCAATCTCTTTAAACACTCACAACTGCATGAATCCTGGAGGATCCCCTGAAAATTGTCTCGTCCACATGTAAATGTTCACGTATTTGGCAAGGATAGTCGAAACAGTTCGCTCCACTAATGGAAAAGTTCCTCGGTGGAAAACGCAGAACACAAAGTGCTCGATCAGTAGCTACCACATAAGCTGTGACACGATCTTGATTGCGATCATATGCCTGAAAGCTTACAGCGTTGACAAACCTATTTTTATGCACCAGCTCCCTAACAGTCAATGATTTGACGAGATATTAACACTTCAATCCTATGGGAATTCAATGACATAAAGGCAACTCTTCTGTGATTTGAGAAGAATAATATACGCACCACTACAGCCTGAGCTGGCCTCTCAGGTGGTGATGGTTTTTTCATGCGTACTAACGGCCAGTCTGGATATTTTTCGAAGTACTTTTGGATAAACCGTCGACGTTCCGGATTTTGTCTAATTATTTGGTACACTGCTCCTTTATCGATCTGAAAAAATTAAGGAATTGATATCTGGTTTTTTACTGCGCAGAGGAGTTTCACGCGAACAAGCTTATTGTGACCAATGCTTCGCTTTGCTTCCCTCTTTTATTCTTCGAAAGCGCCTCGATTCATTTCAAGTGTTCACAATAGCTGGTGTAGGCTTTCACCCAATGCCCAAAATGGATGGTGATTTGAACATCTAAAAATGCATGAAAAGTAGAACTATCTGCATTAGTTAATGCTAAACACGCGTACGATATGACTTCACTCAAATTGTAGGCAATAGGTGATTAATATGGTGCGCACATAGAGAAATATAGCCTATCTCGCCAAAGGAACTGCTAGGGCTGAAGCTGCGCCCAGATTATTGATACTTACGTTTATGGACAATGCGTCGGATATAGGAAGGAATCCGTACACTGCTCATAGTGCAGTTTACGTCTCAATGGGAAATGAACTATTTGGGAAAAGAAGCTTTTCACCAGTGTGAATGAAGACCGTAACGATCCACAAGAAATGTCATCAGAAAGGCTAACGCAGCTGAAAACGTGAAGTACATATCTTATGACGGCATGAGGTGCATCTGCAGGATATTATGACTCCCACTTTGCGTAACACTTCACCTCATCAACACTGCTACTTTACAAGCTACAACCAACGGAACCCTGTGGATACAAGAGACCAGATGGTTGAACAAAGGCAGATCTCTTCCAGTCCTTTTCTGCAGTACAAAGTTATTTGGACGCGTACTTTCTAGCAATACTTCCACTTACTCCTTAAGTGATGTTCAACGATTGTTACTGATTTGTCACCCAGTTCACACCAACATTGTGTCACGTATACAATATTGATCCCCGGTGTTCCTCTCTTTTCAATCACTTTGACGAGAGGTCACCATAATCTGTTAGATTGTGCCGGCGAAGATCGCCAAGCGCAGAAAATATTTTGATCTTTGGACTTCGAAGAAAGACGTGAGCTTGTATTGAACCTTAATTATCGGAGTAGAAATTAATAATACTCAAAGATCTTCCAAACGAGAGACTGTACATTCTAGCAAAGTGAGACTATTTTCCTATATATGTATATATTTCCTATATATATATATATACGTGTATACGTACATGCACATATATATGTACATACATATACACGTACACGTACATAGATGTATATGCATATACGTATATACATTAAGTATATATGCATATACATATATATATATATATATATATATATATACATATATACATAGATGTGCGTGCATATGCATACATATGCACACATGTATATATATATATATATATATATACATATATATATATATATTTCCACAGACTTTATATTATGCCTTTTTCGAGGTTTGATATTGCATGTTAATGGCATACGTAAAAATCGACGGTTTGGCCCTTCTCATCAGTACTACACGCCCCATACTAACAGTAGTAAAGGAAGAACATGCCACAATGCTCGTCAAGTGAAATATCGCGTGATGCACCTTCTTGTTTTCAGCCGATGCTTTGCGGGTGGAGCTATGTACATATATGCATATATATATATACATATATATATATATATAAATGTATATATGTATGTATATAATATACATATGTAATATACGCATATATATATATATATGTGGATGTACGTACATACGTATATGTACTATATATTGCATATGTGTACGTATAATTATATATATATATATATCAAAATTCATTAACGGTTTTTCGAAAATTAGGCGAGTAAAGGCAATCTTTTCTAGAGTTCACGAAGCGCACTTTGTGAAACAGCGCCACATTGAAATCAGCATTTACTTAGCAACCGCTGATACGTGATCACACCTGGGACTAATTTTTCTTAACTGTTTAGATAAAACAGGGAGACAGCATTAGCTCAGCCTCACCTCACGCGGTACGTAGTTCCGAGTGGTTAGTGATGCTAGTGGCCACTGAGAAGATAGTTGCTGGTTCGATTTCATCCGATTACGTCGAACCATCATTTTTTCCCAATGGCCGGCATCACTATCTACCCGAGACTACAGACTTCTCACTGCGCGCGGGCGTCAATGGGCTAAAACCGTGTTCCTGTTGTAATGTAAGGGTTTCAATCCCAGTTCTATTGCTCGGTTCAAGAAATGAGTAAAGTGCTTAAACGGCTCGGAAAATGGTTTGACGGGCAATGACCGTCGTATATGGGTACCATAGCGCCTGTACGATACGTTTTGCGTTAAAGGAGCGAGTTGTAGTGCATCAGATAAGATAGTGTTGGTATTCGCCTGCCGTGCCCGCTCACAAGGCTTTGATATATATCAGTACTGCTCAGAACTTTGAAGCTTTGAGACAAGCAAAACTCATAGTGAAACAAAGTCAGGGAACGTTATGTACAATGAAGGTTAGTGGTTTTCAGAAATTTGTTGAGTTTCTAACTCCTCCAAGCTTCTTTTTGAAGTATCGGAAGTTTCCAAAAAACCAATATTGTTCAATATATCTCATATACATGAAGAACAATTTTGATTAGCAACCGACTGTTGTTAATACTTATATAAATACTTATTCGTAATCACTACGATAAGGCAGAAAGCGCAGTGGTGAATGATGCAATGAGACAGAAAGCAAGATGATAAGCAAAACACTAACGCGATCTCCTTTCCCAACATTTTTACATTAAACCAACAGAGCAGGACGCTCAAGAATGCCTTAGCTCGGCTACCTCCAATACTGAAAAATAAAAGATGAAATTCTCCAGTGGCAGTCGAAATAACACGTGCATGCGTACGATAATGGGTTATTTATATAACACCTTCAGTAATGAAATGAACACGAGCTTTTGACGTACTATGACTGCAAGGATATTTGCCATAGCTAAGAACTAATAATTAGCTGATATTGCACGACGATCTTCAAAATCTCGAAATTCATCAAACTTCTGCTACTCACGTCGATTCCATTGGAAGCAAGCGATTGCCTTGCGAGAGGTAGAACTTTCAGAAAGCGAATTTTTTCAGCGAATCGCTGCACATTGTTGTAGTCATCTAAGATCTGGAATACGAGACGTTCCGGTCAAAACATTCACGCGAGACCTCGAATGACCAAATTAGGTACATGGATGTAAGCAGATCAAATAGTAATAAAGATAACCATTGCAGCTCTTGTTGCATCATCATCAGTTATATCGAGCGTTGCTTGTACATATTGTTCAAAGCCATCATCGAAGAAAATCTGAAGCAACAAAAACACGAACTTTCCATGCATCAAAAAATTGACGGAGTTATATGATTAATCACTCATTATACTCTAAGAGAATTCTGAAAGCTTTTTCGAGGTTGATTTATCAGTGGCTTACGTAAGTTTCGGCGGTATAGCATCGGAGCCGCACGCTTTAAACTAAACACCTCTTTTTTTATCACGGTGTTTATTATCACGATGTATGATATAATTTATGGTTAAACGCTACAAGAAAATGAGTATTATATATAGCCGAAACATACTCCACAAAACAACTACGAAGAGAAAAAATGACTTTTTCTGTTATGAATAGCTAATGCCACCACGTTATAATAGCTAATGCTTGTTATATAAACTTTAATCGGCTAATGTTCGATTCTTTCGTCTCCTTCAGAGGTGACGCATACATTATTTTGTTCATGAAAAAAGGTAATGTATTCATACAACAGTCCTACCAGAAATTCCTTGTTATGAGCTGTATTTGGGAGAGTGCCAATTGTTCCGCTATACCATGCCGCTTGGTTCGGAAAGTAGGCATTTGTTATGAGAGCCACTACTCGTAGTCCTTCAAAATATCAAAGGACGATGAGAAGACTTTTATAAGCTAAACTTTTGATTTTTATATGTACCACAGTAATGGATTACGCTTTCAAGATCCTCTAAGATTTCATAACGACACAATAGGATATACCTATGTAATTAGTTCGCTTAATGTCCGGATCATACATTGGTACAGTTGGTATGGCGACATCACACGTTTCAACGTCTTCAACAACTCCTGCTCCAATGAACTTGATGCGATATGAAGTCTCTGATGCCTGGGGAATAAAATTGGACATTAGCGTTCAAAGCAGTGGAAAGCAAATAACAAACACTAAATTACATGTTTCCGGAGATACTTTATGGAGTTTAATATTCTTCACAATTCCAACTGTTGTAAAATTTGGTTAAAATTAGTCACCTTGGAAGAAATCTTCATCAGGCACTGGACATTGTATAGATTAATGTCATTTCTCATTGAGAGAGGAGCGGACTGGGAATATAGGGATTGATCTAATCATAATATATTCGCCTATTTAGGTGATGGCACCGTTATCGAGTAGTTGCGATACCCGTCGCGGTCCGTGTAGAAGCGAGTCCCAGCCCGAACCCCCTCCGGCAGTCAACAACAACGTTGAACTATGGAACGCCACAGCCAGGCTATCCTCGAGATTGCAAGGAAACACGCTCAACCAGTAATCTAAGACGTTCAAGAAAAAGATAATTGAACGCATTGAATGTTAGAAGTACTAAGATCCGCAAAGTGGAAAGAAACTATGAAAATGGATCAATAAAATGTCCAGATAATATATTCGCCTATTTACCTTACTGTACAAAGATCTCTGTCATACTTCTTCTGTTTAAAGAAAGAAATGTATGTATTCAAATCTTTTTAACAACATGGAAAGCATTGTAATATGTATGCGCCAATAATGCTGATCTCTACAATTTCCATTTCAAAAATTATTTCCTCCGACGTTTTTCAACCTGTTACAATAACGGTAGTTGGTCTGGAAAGTATTCAGCTTTTCCCGTTTGCAGGAGTACCATAAATAAAAAAAAAGTATTAAGATATCCCTCATGATAACAGAAATAAAAGTAGAACGAAAAGATCACAAGTAGTAAGAGTCCTATGCAGCATTTTCATAGAACAGCATCATAGTTAATAAAAGCTCACTGGATATCTATCGGAATAAAGTACCTAAGGTAAGACGCAGCCTATGAGCTGAGATAAATACATGCAGCGAGTGGAAAAGGATTAGCTTCAAACCTCCCTGCCCAGTCTATGTAAAATAGACGTAGCTACGAGTGTACTTTTGGTAATATAGTAGGTCGCGTAGGAAGTTCGTGCCGTTTCGATCTTCAATATGATTTTAGCAATTACATTGGATAATTTTGGTATCGTTCAATAGCGCATTTCCTTGCGAACATTTTGGTATACAACTTCCCTATGCTTGCTCCAAATTCATTGAAGATTGCTACTCATGCACAAATTCGCTTGCTACTCATACACGAATGGCTCGTAAATGAAAGCTGGTTTGATACGGTCACCTTCCTGTGGATAACCCATGCACGGCTAATCTTCCAAACTGTTCCCTCCAGCTTTGAACTTCGCGCACCACTTCCTAGCCGTTCATTCTGCAATCTATCATGGCCGCAAGCTCCGTTAATGTTGCGCGCCGCTTCACTATCATTTTCCCCTCGCGCATAAGTAGCAAACGAATTTCTTTCCATAACAGTCCGATCTTAAAGCTACTACAGGCAAACTGAATATCAAAATGTTCCCAAAAAAACCGCAATTGAACGATACCAAAATCATTCAGTTCCATTGCAAAAATCATATTAGAAAAACCTAAACGTAAGAACTTTTTACGCGACCTACTGTAATTTCCGGTTTCACCCTCTTTTTTTCAAACATCGGAAACATTAGTAACCAGCGATGCAGTATTCTAAGAAAATCGACTTTTCTTTGAACTTGAAGCATCTAGTTATACCTTTCAATAGCACTCGGACGAGTGACCTCTTTAGTGTTTTAATTTCGGCGATCAACTGAGAGCTTAGCCAACGCAGATGTTGAAGCTGGCGGCGCTCCACAGAAGAATATCTTACTTTTTTCCATAGCCAATCGTAGCATAGATTAGTATAGCATTGTAATGACTATTGATTCAGTATTCGATAATCAACTTCGACACAGCCAACTAATTTCTTGACACCTCAAATAGATTTGAAAAGCAATCAAAGAACCGTATGTATGCAAAAGTGTGGGCACGATGGTGAAAAGGTTAGTATGCCTTACTCAATTCTTCCTCGGTGATAGAACATTGCTGTTGGAGATAGTATCTGGCAAAGAACATGACAACTGAAGGGGCGCACGAATTGCATTCAAGTTTTGACAATTTAAACATCGTAACAATCCTTGCATAACTTATACAATTTCATTAAATATTAGTATTGATATGTTTACATTGTGGACAAGTGATTTTTCCTCACTTCACACAAACAAATTCTATAGTGCCAAGACTTGGGAGGGTGTATAAAAGAATAAAGGGCACGCGCGCGCAGGATAAGCAAAGTGCAGAGATTTGTCAAAACACAGAGAAAACCAACTTATAGAACAAGTATCAAAATAAAGGGAACGGCATTAGATAAAAACAGATTGAGTAGCCGATGTAACATCAACAGGTGTCACAGTAAACACAGCGAAAAATTAGGTGTCATCGAGTCCATAAAAAAAAAAACGCGAGAGGTTAAATCATAAAGATGTTGGATCAGTATCAACAACCGCTTTATACAAAAGAGCACCTCCAATAGGAACGCTTCATTCGAATATTGCACCCAAGAATTCGACTCGATGGGACCACAGACAAACATCGGAAGAAGGAACAACTAAGGTAATCGACTCGGATCAGTTCGGCTCCGAAGAAGGTGAAAGGGTCGAAATGTTAGCCAAATCAAGTTTTTACCAGGTTCCTGTTAGCTTACCAATGAAAGAACAAAATGATGTCGAGTTTGACTTATGAGATTTATCAGTATGACGGAAACAATCGTGCTCAGATTAAGCTTGTAAAAATTAAAAATGGTACCAAATAACCATAACTAATGATTATTCGATGAAAAACAAACTATTACCTGTGAACGAAAATTTTGTATAAGAGAGCACAGCTCGGTGAGCTTCTCGTTTGAGTGGTATTCCCAAAAGATACTACTCGAACGATAATAAAGGCGTACACCACAACAAGGACGGTACAGAGCATTGGCACGGATCAGTTGACTCTGATGAGAACGAAACCGTCGAAAAGTCAGCCAAGTAGACAAGTTTTTCTATCAACTTCATGCTTCCACTTAATCACTAAAGAATATGTAATTAATCTACAATGCCGAAATTAGAAGGCAGTCCAGTTTTCATCTGACTATCAACAGTTTTGATCGCATGTTATAGATTATAATGATTGCACACAAATCGAAACAAGGCGTAGACTGCACGAAAAAAGCGATAACTACAAAGACGAAATATTTGTAAATATCGGTGCTCCTCCGACCTCGCCTCAGTACACCCAAGTTCCCTCAATCTTCTGCTGTCGTGAAATTGAACCACACCTGTCTCGGAAAGGCCGACTTTTTGCAGACTGAGTGGCAACCCTCTGGTCAGGATATCCATAGACTCGAGAGAAATCAACCCAGCCAGCATAGAATCATATCTATGAACAAGGCGACAACTCCCAAGGATCAATCGAAAGAACATGCGAAAATTCTGAAAACCTACGTAGGTGACGAATTCGGTGAAACGAATCGAATGCAAGAAGTGCTAGGATCTATACTGTAGATATAAGACGGCTATACGAAATTACATCAAACAACAAATAAGTGAGAAAATAGGATAACATGCAAAGGATGAGAACTCCAAAGAGTAGCTCTAGCGCTAAAAGTGCAAAATATATGAGCTTGATTGGAAAAGACCGTTTTCTGTAGACCTTAACACAGTAGTAAGTACATGTAAATTTAGAGACTGCGAAAACATCTGAAAACAACGAAAAAAGTCCACACAATAAACCACTAGATGGTGAGGTTTTGATCTGACATATAACCCTAGGGTACGCATACGGCACAAAAGCTTAGCGATTTTGAAGTCTTGAAGCGTTTTTGATGAATGCTAAAAATTCAACAATGAACCATAAAGAGCACTGCGCCACTATCACGCGAGACATGGAGCCTTTTCTTCGTTTGATCTTCTGACTTTATCTGGGAGAGCGGATTAAAATGTCATGAATTAACGCCGAATTATATAAATCGTGTAAAATTCTTGAAAGATGTTCAGGATTTACTATTTGAACTCATTTACGCAATTATGAAAACTCCATGCACAAATACAGCACAGATGTTTTCACCACCGTCTCCGCAAGTCAAAATCTTGCTTCGGGAGTAGCAAAGCTCCGAGACAGATTATGCACATTATGTGTAGAAAACACCTTACGGTGGACGACTCTCTACTATAGTCGCAGCGGCAAAATTTTCGAGTAACAAGGAATTGAACGAAACAATTATGAAAGCCACATTGAACCACATGGACCAATATGAGTTCATATCATTTCATGTTTAGGATTTGCCCCATTGTACATGTATGCCTGCCTAGTTCAGAGAGAAACGACTGTGGATTTTCAAAAGCTCGAAGTTAATACCATACCTGAGCAATAACCTGAGCAATATCAAGATGGGTACGGTCGTCCATTCTAGCCAAACAGAGATCACCAGGTAACAATTTCAATCTAAAACGTTACATGATGCCTACCAAACGCAAAGGACAAAAAAAAAAACGAACGTGGGTTACGGACCCAAAGAAAAGTAGAAAAGAACGTAAAATGAATATAACCACACCTTCCAATCAAACCATCAGCAGGTGGAGGAGGCCAGTCATTTGGTTTTCTGATTGCATCTGTACGAGCACGAATATCGTATGTTTCTTGTTCTATCTGAAGACAATCATTAGCATTACAAAAGGCTAACTATTTGACTCCTCAGCGAAAAACCTGATTTTGTTGAATAAGTTGTAGAAATTTTTGTTTTTGTAAACTGTCTTCACACATCGCGTAGACCCCAGCACTTCATTTCAATCGTCCTTTTGTAAGAGTTGTTCACGAGGTTCTTCCAATAGTTGTGATTCGGATTGATAATTGAGGATTTCACTCTGATGAACGCTTTCATGTGCTCAGTGAATCGTATCTTTGGAAGTCTGTGACAGCTCGACTGAAGCGCTATCATGACATCACCACTAATAGTCCGCAGTCTTTGAAGAACTAATAAGGCTTTCAACATAAAACTTATAGCAAGTTCGATAACTCAGAGTGGATGGGGTCTTTGTCGGGCTGGGGCACAGTCAGACATAAGCATTCCATTACACCTCCCCTCTAACCAATAGCTATATCGCGTTTTGGCCAAAAACATTTCAACTACTCAAAAATAACAGCATACTACTCAACCTACCTTGGTCAATTCTTCTTCACTTAGTGATGGATAATCGTAAAAATTGGCTGGAAGAAGCATATCAATGGCGTCCTTACGTCTTTTCACCACAGCGGTATGTTTTTCGACCTAGCGTGTAATATCTGTATATTTTAAAACATAGAAAATAATTTGAAAGATTCAATAATTTTACAGAATGACTACTCAATACTTGAAGCCCGAAAATGGGTTTGTTATATAAGGAGATGTAATGTTGGCAGTTTGTAAGAGAAACTTCCGCCTATCGATTCAACACTCTCGTGACAGCATTTATTTCGGCTTTATTATAGAGTGACCGACGCCTCATATTACGCTGAGCTAATTGTGATACCTATGGATGTCACACAGGCCTTTCCGGCTGTTTTTGCCTAACTCCACCGCTCTCAATATGACTACCCTCCTGTAAACCTGTTTTCTTTTCCGGGTAAAGAAATGCTGTACTCCTCTTATTCTATCTGTGCTCGATGTCCTTCCATATATCACTCCATGTTTATGATGCATGAACAAATTGTGTATGTGAAGAAGAAACATTCGTTCAATATGTATACGGCTGTAGCACTTAGTTAAGTTGAAAAGGTTGGACGGGGAATATTTCGATATTTACTTAGTAGTTTTGATATCTTCTTATTCATACAATAGTCGAATGCCATGACAGAGACAGACCAGAGTAAGAAAACAACGAAGTGCTAGTCAAAACAGTTGTGCGATGTCAGTTCTACGAGTTAGAAGCAGTTCTGCGAGTCTGTAGCCGCTATACCCTCTGTAGCACACAGCCTCTTCAACAGCAGTGTTCCCTAGTCCAGATGAGAGTAACTCAGAAAGTATTAAGAAGACATCTTTATGGACGAGGTCCGTCATATCAACTGCATTTGATCATTACAAAATGTTTAAGTAAAAACTTCAGTGACCCGAAATCATTGGCAAAATGATTATCTATATTTGTCGTACCAGACACTCCGCAGTTCACTGTAACACTTACAGAAGTCACCTCTCGCGAGAATATTGAGATAGGTAAAATAGTTTTAAAGATGTTAATTGAATTTTGAAATTGTTTGGAAATAACACTTCCAGAAGAAACAAAAATAAAAATTGGATTTCTGAGACACCAACTGAAATCCTGAAAGCAATTAATACGAGTAGCACATCTGCGAATATCACCGTGAACCAATCGACGAAACATCGCTTCTTCCTTTGTTCCATTTCTTGAATACAACTTCGAGGAAATACTAGATTGGAGAGAAAGTTTCCATCGTTTGATAGAACATTCAAAATTAATGCATATATTCAGACAACAAACAACAACAACTATTCTTCAAGATTCAGGCCATCATTATCCACCACTTTTTGCCATCAGTCCACCAAGTTTCGGATCTGATCGAAGTACCATTCCTTCGGCTTTGAATCAAAGAACTCTCGACATGCTTCTCCAACTTCATCGGAAGATCCAACTTCCAAAAAGTTTTGCATTGATCGAAAAAGGCCGTAATCAAGTGGAGCAAAGTCTGAACTATAGGGTGGAAGCGGTAGATTCTCAACCCCGTCCAATTCCTCAAATTTGCCTTGGTCTTTCTGGCTGTGTGTGGTTTTGCGTTCTGTTCAACGGTCAACGCAACGTTCCGTTTTTCCCGGAGAGGAGAGAAAGCCGCTAAATTCAAACAACAAAGCTCCAGAACTACCATAAACTGGGATGTATTCAAATCTTTAGTCGGCTCTTGGGAAGATACCGCTGTCGACAACATCGACGAAGAATACGATCGGCTTGATGAATATCTTCACGTTGCGCTATGAAAGCCGAGAGTTCTAAGGTCACGAAGAGCCTCCGCAGACACTCGGGCTGATACGTCAACGTGGAATCGCACGAGCTACAGACAATCGAAACCTTACGTCCGAACTTGCGAAACGCTGCAGAGAAGCGATAAAAGAAGACCTCAAAGAGAGACGAGCAGCAGTAATGACAGAAGCTGCAGAGGCTGGGAAGAGCGTTCGCAAATCCCAGCGAGGCTTCGCCAATTATAAGACCAAGATGATTGCACTCCGATGCCCTGACGGGACACTTACAGCTTCCAGAAGGGCTATGGAGAAAATCATCCACCAATACTGTTCGGATCTCTTCGCTAGCCATGCTCTCTTGTAGTCATATAAATCAAAAGAGGATGAATATGTCGTTCCACCGGCCCTCCCTTCCGAAACCCACATGCTATATCGTCGGTGAAGAACAGAACAACACCCGGTCCAGACATCATTAGACCAGAACACCTGAAGAACCTGCCGCCAGTTCTCATTAACACTCTGGCTCGGCTCTTCACTCGCTAACTGCCAGAATGCAAGGTCCCCATTCAATGGAAAACCAGCAAGACTATATTATTGTTCAAAAAGGGAGACCTTCACGACGTAGGCAATTATCACCAATCTCCTTGTTGTCCATTGCCTATAAACTCTTTACCCGACTAATCCTAAACAGGATTGACAAAACACTGGACTAAGGACAGCCATGCGAACAAGCAGGGTTCCGAAAAGGATTTAGTACCATAGACCATATCCACACGATTACAAGAGTAATTGAAGTTTCACGAGAGTACAAGCAACCACTCTGTCTCACTTTCATCGATCTGAAGAAAGCCTTCGATTCAGTGGAAACAGAAGCGGTTATAGAGGCTCTGGACAACCAGGGCGTCCCTACTCGGTACATAATGATCCTTCGTGAGCTGTATAAAGATTTCACGACCAAAATGTCTCCATTCTACAACAATACCACCATTGACGTAAGAAGAGGGGTTCGACAAGGCAATACAATTTCGCCAAAACTATTTACTGTCACCCTACAGAACGTCTTGCGAACATTAGAGTGAGACAATATGGGAGTGAAAATTGACGGTCAACAATTAAACATCTTCGCTTTGTTGACAATATCGTCCTCATAGCACCAAAGACTGCCCAAGCGGAACGAATGTTGACCGATTTCGATAACACCTGTGGAAAGACAAGCGTTCAGCTAAATCTAACGAAAACAATTTTCATGAGGAACGGATGGGTTTCGAATGCCCCATTCACGCTCAGCGGATCGACAATATCCGAATGCTCCAGTTACGTCTATCTAGGTCGTGAAATCAACATGATGAACGACCTAGCTCTAGAGTTGAGCAGAAGGAAACGAGCGGCTTGGGGAACGTTTAAGAGCATCGAAGATGTAGTGAAGAGGACTAAGAACATCCTTCTCCGCGCCCACCACACCTTTTCGACTCGACGGTTATCCCTGCCCTGACGTATGCAGCAGAAACGTGGTCGCTACGTAAGCAGGATGAAAGATCACTTGATGTTATCGAACGCGCAGTCGAAAGGTCGTTGTTAGCAGTATCCCGTATCTCACAAATGAGAGAAAGGATCCGAAGTTCCGACATACGTCAACGATCGAAAATCAGAGATGTCGTTCTACATGCCAGGATATCAAAAATAAGGTGGGCCGGACACTGATGCGCTTCAACGACAACCGATGGACGAGAGCCGTTACCGACTGGATTCCTCGGGACATTAAGCGCTCTACGGGAAGACCACGGACCCGTTGGTCCGATTTCTTCACGAAAGCTATAGATGAAAGATATGATGCTCAGCGAATCTCTAGAGCGAGGAGGATCCACTGGGCTACTCTTGCACGCGATAGGAAAATTGGAAGTGTTGCTGGTACCCGCTCGAGTCACTCGACGATCAAAGGGACGACAGGTGATACAGGTGACAGGTGGTTTTGCGATGTCTTGCTGAAACAAAGCGCCCTTTCAACAAAAAATTTCAGGGAACTTCTCGCCCAACTTGTCGAAAACTCGGTCCAGATATAGACAAAATATATCAATAGATGCGCAAGACGTAGACCTCTCAGATGAGATTAAAATCACACACGATTCACGCGGAAAAACGACATTTTTATCCAAACGATGAGAATTTACTTACCAACCTAATTCGTTTAGTATGCTCCAGAAAATCAAACTTCAAGTAGAAAATGGACAAAGATTTCACCATATAGACAAAACTTTTGAATTCTAGTAGATCTCTTAACAAATCTATGAAGTTCGTGGAGCTAAAATAATGCAGACTGCAGTTCAAAGCTCATGACGAACCCTAAGAATAAATTTCTAAGAATCTCACCAGAGAACTTTTACGCATAGCTCTGACCAGCTCCTTCATGTCTTCATGGATCTTGTCTGCCTTCACGGTAAAAGCTTTTAGCTCATTCTTTAGTAGGATACACTGCCTGAATATGTACTAATTAGATATTGTGTCAATTCATGACGAAAAAAAAAACTCAAGATTCCTATAGGATCTATGGCCAAAAGTATGACCATAAAAGCAAAACTATAATTTTGAATTCGTTCAAACGTTAGAAATCACATAAAGTCAGAAAATAAGATATGAAAACGACAAAAGAGGAAGAGCAGACAGAGCCCTATACAAATATGAGTACTTTTCCCCTATCTGCATCCATTTCAGCCCTTTGGGAAAAACGCCTTTCTGCTTCTTTCCAAAGTTCTAGTGTAGTTACTCGATAGCCTTATCTTGCAAATTTCAACGGTGCATTTTATTTCAATACTGACTACGCTGTGACCGTGAAAATTAAATACACAGCTTCATAGCGAAAGATGTGACATAGCGAAAATGGTAAGGTAGACAATATAATTCCCACCAATCACCTACAATAATCCTCGATTGATGTAAAAAAGAAGTAAACAATCGGTGTCAACCTCATTTGCTCATTTGGCTGATGTTCTGAAGATGTGGGGTTCATCATAAAAGCCTTCGTAGCGTTCCACTGTCGAAGCCCTTCTTCACGAATGAGTTTTTCAAACATCCTCTGCTCTTCGTCCGTCCATGAAACAGTTACATAGCGAATTGCACTCCAATCGCAAGAGAACGGCCAGCCACTAACCTGACATGTGCCGTACCATAATCTGATTGAACTGTAGCTCTTAAAGATCATGACGACTAAAGCATATTGCTGATCAAATACATTAAAAGCTCTCAGCCCGAGAAATTATGAATTTGGTAAGTGGAAAAACATCAACTCTCCCATTCTTGCAAAACTCAAAATAAACTGCCAGTTCAGAAGCACTACATGCTCCATTAAGAACTGTAAAGTTTGAAAAGCTCACTGGCGTCAAAACTGAATTTCTGACGACAGTATAAACTCTCGAGGCATCATCTATTTCAAGAATAACACCGCATAGGAAAGAGTACACTTATAGCAAAGAAGAGCGATTTACTCACTTCAGCATAAGCCATTGTGAGAGCTAGAGAGCAGTCTATAGGAGTGCATGTCGTTCGCTGTAAAGACATACGACCACATGAAGGCGAAAGGGTACTAATAAAAAAGTAGAAAATCAAATCATCCTACCAAAATCAGGTGTTTAGGTGTTTTCTCTTCGTCATGACCGCTAGCTAAGAATGCTTTTACTGTGTAATAAGTGCTCTTGTCCAACTGTAGAGCCTCACACAACACTTCAAACTTGCTGTTACGGCTATTCTTCTCTGAAAACAATATTTTATGAAATCATAGTCATTCTGTGCACGAATGACAATAATTCCTACAACCACAAACCCTCCATAATAGCGCAAAGTACGACAAGGATCAGCTGTTCTTGAGTCATATTGAATTCCTTTCCAAAATCAACGTTTGCGCGCTCCTCGAACCGGTCAGCGACATCTTTCATAACACGGAGATCAAAACATGGTTTCGTTTGACGCTAGAATGACAACTTTCTCAGATAGATCACTTTTCTACTCCTTGAATTCCACTCATTCTCACCAATTGCAGATAATCCTTGTCAATCACAACAGTGAAATTAGTGAGATTTTTTGCATCCAAATACGTGAACCAACTAAAAGAAGTAGTTTTAATTTTAGAAAAAGGTTTTTGCGTTTATGAAATGAGATTAGGGTCAGCAAGCGTTTCACTACGATCATTAGCAAGATCATGTGGCTATAAAAATAGCTTACTTTAGTAGATCTTCGCATCTTCTTTTGATTAGAGCCACGTCATCTTCTGAGAGGACGTCCCATTGAGCGCAAGGATCGTTAATAGCAGCGATAGCGCCTTCAGCAGCCATCAAGCCAAGCTCAGGCTGAAATCACAAATTCTAGTTTCTATTTCTCGGGTTGTTTTTCAAACTAAGGCTCTTTATCTTTTAGCTAACATCTGAGCTTCTGTATTCTCACTATTGACACTTCGAAGCTAAATCAAAGGTGATCGTTCTAATTTTCTCGCTTCCTTTCTTGCTCAAATTAGCATTCGATTTCAACTACTTGTGTGGGTACCGTACGAAACAAATTAGTGCAACTTCATAAAATATATTGGGGATGACAGTTACAGAAATGAATGAATATAATGAAGCTTATAAGATGCTAAAGAAAGAATGTGGACGTGTAAAATGACGCAAACTAAAAGTTGAAAGAACTACTAAAACATACATATGGTTTAACACCTTCACTACGATTCGATGGCGAGTCGACCATAATTACCTTCTAAATAATCATTATCATTGTTAATGAGTAGCACCGAAAATGCTTGAAAACAGATTTGTACGAGAAAGAACATGGCATAGTTTTAAATACGAAAGAATGGCTTCTTTTCAAGTAAAAAAGCACCTAAAGTTTCAAGTGTTTCTTGTGACCACGCTCAAATTTCAATATGCCTGATGGTTATTTTTGAGCCATGAATATGGTCTGTTACGGGCACTTCTACAGTGCAAGACGCATGTTTCGGCCATGCAACTTCGTCAGTTTCGGTTCAGTCAGTTCCGCAAGGTGATATCTCCTACCAATAGAAACGCATGGCTTAAAAATAACTACCAAGCATATTGGAATTTGAGCATGGTCGCGAGAAACACTTGGGCCGAAAGGTATTTCACGATTACCAGCCAAGAGAAACCTGATGCGCAACACTGCCCGTTCGGTGATTTTATCACTTGACGGCGTGTTTGACTACTACGGCGTCGCTTCCGTTTAGCAGTGGATATCCCCCAACTTTACTGACGGAGCCAAAGTGCACCGTGCAATTGACGAGGCAGAAAGGCCGAAACACGTGTTTTGCACTGTATAATGAGCATAACAGACAACATGCATGGTTCAAAAATATTTGTGAGACATACCGAAAAAACAGCAAGAGGAAACGAGCGTCTTGAAGAGCGTTTAAAAGCATTGAAGATTCAATGAAAAGAACAAAGAACATCCGCTCCGATTCCGTGCCCACCTTTTCGACTCGATGAAATTTTATAAAAAATTTTTCGCAAAAATTACTTAAGAGATTTATCGAAATTGCAAGAATCGCAGCTACTTTTGCACCACGCCTCTTCTTAAGGCCATAAATCGTCTTAAAAGCGACGAGCAGCAGGGCGGAGGATATCACCCTGCGTCTATACATGACACTAGCTATCCAGCTCTTATCCCTGCCTTAACGAATGCAGAGAAACCTGGTCGCTACGAAAGCAGAATGAAAAATCACTTGGCGCTATAGAACGAGCAGTCCAAAAGTTGATGCCGGGAGTATCTAGTGTCTCGCAAAATGAGAGAGAGGATCCGAAGTTCTGACCTACGTCAACGACCGGAGATCAAAGACGCCATCCTACACGTCAGGACAGAAAATAAGGTGGGCCGGACACGTAATGCGCTCCAACGACAACCGATGGACAAGAGCCGATACCGACTGGATTCCTCAGGACGTCGAGCGCTCTACAGGACCACATACCACCGACCAGATGGTCCCATTTCTTCACGAAAGGTATAGAAGAGAGATATGATGCTCAGCGAATGCCTAGAGCGAGGAGGACCCATTTGGCGTCTCCCTGGACACGACAGGGAAAAATGGAAGAGTTACTGGTACCCGCTTGAGTCACTCGTCGATCAACGGAATCACAGGTGATTGGAAAAAAGACGTAATTTGCGTTACGCAGCGAAATACGCCACACGAAGGCATCAGTTGCGAAATTCAATGAAAACTTTAGCGAAGATCCAAGCAGAGACGAGAGCAAAACAAAGAATGCACTCGATTTTTCATCGCCTTTACAGCGCACCGGAAAGGTACGTAGAGTACTAAATTCGTCGTTTTCCGAGCTATCGAGTCATTACTGGGAAACGGGGATAAAAAAGGCTCTACCCATCGAGAAAAAAAGACGCGAGAATCCAGCGCGATCTACCGGATGGTGAAGCGGCCAACTGAAATTCGAATACGAAATTAAACCGCCTTTTAGCGTGTGCTGTCTGCATTCATCTAATTCACGCATTTTTGCAGTCCAGTACCGAACTTATGCGGTGGGGAATATGAGTGCTAGAAGCAAGTATCTCTAGATCTACCCAGTGATCTAGAGTGTTGTGCGAGATTTTTGCTTCAGGCGGGACTCGAGCGCGCATCTCACTCCAACCGCGAAAGCGCGTGCTCCAACCCAGTGCGCCATTGACGCCCGTTTTGCCATCACTAAGCAATTTTGTGACTTAGTTTTTCGGTTCCTGATTGTAAGGGCACAAATGAAGAACCGATCTAATTCGCTGTAAAGGAGCTTTTCATGGGAGTGGTAGTACCCATTCGAAATCCGAGACCTCAAGGTGCAGCCCCATGTCGTCGGTTTTCAGGAAGCCTTTTTTTTGGCGTTGTTGCAGGAGGAAATTTCTTGCGTTGTAGACGTGCATATTTCTATCCGGACAGTGCTCTTTCTCTGGACTATTAGTAATCATTCGATAGCGTAATCACTTCTGATTCCAACGCTGTGCTTATATTCTGAAAAGACCGTTTCTCTGCAACGCAGCTGAGAAGAAAGGTTGATTTTGCGCGAGCAAAGTGTTTTTTAGCTGTTACATGGGGTGGTGAGGAGCGGGGCGAGGGCAGCTGTGGTCGTTTTCACACAACCATCGACCAACTCGCGCTTTGGCTTGTGGCGTATCTCCCTGCTGCACTGTAGAAGAACGGTCTTTTCGCAAAACAAGAACAGCCCTTGGAACCAGCAAGCATTGCGCTATCGAATGGTTACTAGAAGTCCAAAAAAGAGGTCTGTCCGACGAGGTGTAAGGCATCTTCCTCCTAGAGCTCCATCAGAAGTGCTTTTCCAAAAAAAAAAAAACATATTTTTTGAGTTCTTTGAAACTAGAGCTATCGACTGATTACTGGCAGTCTAAGGAATTTGGTCAAGCAAAGTATAAGTGAGATAAGAAAAAAACATGTGGTTGTGTGAAACATATTTTTATTTCTAATTTTACACCACTGTAAAGGAAACCAATCATGTAGGGCTCTAATCAGAGATTCAAGTTTTCGAATGATAACTAATACTTCTGTGGAAAAAATCCTATCCAGCGAATGAGATCGATTTTTCATTTGTTCCTCTATCATGAGAAAGAATCTAGTTTGCTAATTTCAGGCTGATTGGACCATGCATTTCGTTGATCCCACTAGGTGTCGCTAGAAGGTTATCGTTGCTAATTTCAGCCAATCAGACGTGCTGATTAGAGCTGAAACGTAAGGATCAGCATGCATTTCCAGGACGACTTCAGGAAGTCACCCGTGTTTCTATGCGACAAGACCACCTCATTAGCTCCGTGGGGCTGAAGTCATTAGTTCACTCCGCCCACATCGTCTACGATGAATGTTATTCATTCGGCCTAGCGAGAAGCTGTCATGCTCTCTGATAACGATTAAAGAAAAACATCTAATTACCCCTGTTGCTACCCGTGATTGATTAATCTTCGTGTCTTCGATGTTGAGCTCTACTTCTATTCAGAGCTTGCGCAAGGTTCGTACGTCACTACTTGTCCATCAGGAGGTGGCAAATGAGAAACCGGTCCCAGTCGCTGCATAGGAACTTTTCATAGGAGTCTTATAACCATTCGAAAGCTGAGACTTCAGGCTACAACCGCACGTCACAGTTTTCGCGAAAAGCCTTTTTTGACGTTGTTACAGAAGGAAATTCTACTCGTTCCAGACACGCATATTTCTCACTCGACAGAGCACTTTCCTTGGATTATCAGTGCAGAGAAACTGTCTTTTCAGGATATTAGCACAGCTTCGAAATTAGCAACGACTACGCTATCGAATGATTACTAATAGTCCTAAGAAAGAGCTCTGTCCAGCGAGAAATACGCGCGTCTGAAACATAGTTTTGTGTGAATTTTACAGCGTTATGAAGGGATGTTTTAGAAAAGCGACCACTTTGGGCTTTAACCAGGAATCTAGGCTTTTTAGTGACTACTAACACCACCATGAAAATTCCTATCCAACGAATGAGATCAGTTTTTTGTTGTCGCCTTATAATGGACGACTATCTGTATGTCTTTTTCAAATCGATCGCTGATGTGTCGGCAATTTCACCTTTTCCAAAGCCGTTCTGTTACGGGTGTATAACTCTTAAAGACTCTTAATTCCAGATCCATGAAAAGTACAGCATTTTCAGTTCAAATTCTTCTTGAAAACTTCAATCATAGAGTCCGTTCTTGTGTTCTGTGTCTTAGTCATTACACTGAGCTCTCATTCTAATGGTCCCTAGGTGTAGCGCACGTCTAGACCACCCAAATTCTGGAATGTATCAATCAAAGACATTCAGTGTCTCAGACCCTGCATCCTTAATGTAAAACGTGATCTCTGGACCTTTCCTATATAATGATACACACCACTTTCACCAATATCACCTTGATAGCGCATTCAATAAAGGTGATTGAACCTCCATTTTTACAAAATGAACAAGGTTGCGAGGTGTAGGATAGGTAGAATGATAGGACTGAACGATGAGCAACCAGTTCAAAATCGTCTTTTTTCTAACAAAGACGATGTAGCTGCCGGCCATCAATCTTTGATCGTAAGGTTGTCCAGAACTTTCATGAAACCTGTCGAAAGTGAATTTTTGAAGTCGATGAAGCTGAGACGAAAGAGTTTGCTGTACTAATTTGATACTGCAACGAGTCCCTCCCTCTATTGTGTGGATGTGCTCCGTCGAGATGATCCATTTCTAAAAACCTGTTGATCACTTAGACATCGTTCACCCAATATCCACTTAATCATGTGGCGAGTACATTTCCAATTGTTATATAACGTCTGTTTACGTTCTTTCTTTTCTTAGTCTATGATTTTGTGGCCGTTCGACAGCTCTAGAAATTCTGATTTTGATAATAAGCATCGTAGAATGACTTTTATACTACGTTTCATTGACTAAAAAAAGACCACGTTTTGCAATAGTAACCCATTTTTCCAACTTTACAGCGAATTTTTTCGATTTGTCGATGAAGTGACATCGTATCGCAATGTCCAGTATCATTAATGATGAACAGTTCATTGTTTTTTAATTTTTACATACGTTTAAACTAAAAATTAGTTTTATTGAAGTCTCCTCGATCATATTTTACCATCTATTGGCGATGAAATTACAGTTCTTTCCGGTTATCAAGAGACAAATGAAAAATTGATCGCATTCGCCGGAGAAGAAGTTTTCATAGGAGGGCTGATAACCATTGGAATGCTTAGACTTCTGGCTACAGTCCCACGTCGCCGGTTTTCGAAATGATCCTTTTGTAACGCTGTAAAATTCGCACAAAACTATGACTCAGACGTGAATATTTCTCGTCGGACAGAGCCCTTTCCTTTACTAATGGTGGTCATACAATAGCGTAATAGTTTCTGATTCCAACGCTGTACTTATATCTTGAGAAGAAAAGAGCTCCGTCCGGCGAGCTACATGCGCGTCTCCGACGCAAGAAATCTCCCGCTGTGATAACGTCAAAAAAAGACTTTTTCAAAAACCGGCGACGTGGGGTTGTAGCCGGAAGTCTCAGCTTTCGAATAGTTCCCAACACTCGAAGAATTCATCTCCAGCGAATGAGGTCGGTTTTCCATTTGTTCCCTTATGATCAGGAAGAACTGGAACTTCTTTAGTGACGAAAGAAGTCGAACGACATTGTTACTGCTATGCATTGCGCTCTCCGCGCGATCCCGCCGAGTGTCGTGTGTAAAGTCAACGTGGGACTCGAGCTCAAATACGTGCTTAACCCCACTGAAATAGTAAAATATCTGCGGTTTTGGGAAGGAAAACACGATATGACAAAGTAATTATCTTTCATTCCAAGATATGGAGGCAGATGAAAGCGGTTGTCGAGAAAGTCGGTGCAGAAGTCTCAAATTGACAATAATCTCTATGAATAACAAATGTCCATTCCTTTTCGAGTCGAAATCACCGCGAAGTAGCTAGTGCACCGTGCCACATATGTACTTCTTACTTATATATAATCAATCTTCAAGGTCACACGCACTTTCTATTTCGAGATACCGCCGTACTCACGTGAACGTGCGAGTGTTCTCCTTGAGGGAACCTGTTTTTTCAGCGCTAACTTCAGTTCACGCTAACGTCAGAACCCGCCCAATTCCAAGTTGGAATCACGCGGGCCAACCTTCCCAAAAGACTTCCGCGCTTGGTCTAAACGTTGGCATTCCCGTGGTGTATAATGCCTGTGTCTACACATATTCTTGTATTGCTGTCATTGTACTGCTATCATTACTATCAACGATACGATACAAATTCACGAACTTCAACTCAGGGCCAATCACATAAAGTCCCGCCTGGCAAACTCCCACAAACTTGCAGTCTTCAACTTGGCCAGGGTCTTTGTCTTCTAACAACTCAGACTAACTCGCACTACCGCATTCTCCACTTCACCACCACGGGGTGAATGATATTTCCCGTCCTTCCTCTTAATATGCAATGATGCTGAGCAGTGAGCAGAAACGTCAGGCGGGACTTGAACCCGCATTTCATTCTATCCGGGATCGTGTGCTCTACCCGTTGCACTACCGACTCCTGTTTTGCCACCACTGTTTCTATGGTGTAACGCATCAATCTATCAGCAACCAACCGTCAGCGGTTTGGCCTCATAGTCGATATCGACACTGAATACAGTCACGCTGACAGATATTTGATATACCTATGATCGAACAGAATTCCTTATTAATTGACCGGTTTTAGCGGTGATATAAGTTCAAAAAATATTCAGTGGTGTTGAGAAATGTGCAAAACTTTGACATCCATACATATCACCTAATATCTGACAGCGTGACTGAGTTCGATATCAATATCGACTACCAGGAGCTAAATCGTGACGGTCGATTGCTGACAGATTAATCTATTACAGCGTAGAAAGAGTGGTGGCAAAACAAGTGTCGGTAATCCAACGGGTTAGAGCTCGCGCCTCTGAATAGGATGAAGTGCGGGTTCGAGTCCGGCCTGATGCAAAAGTCTTCGACATCGCTCAACATCATTTGATATATCTCTAACATCATACCTCCGATAAAAACCGTTAATTACGGGAGAATTCTGTTTCCCTTTTATGATGTGAATATTCGGACATGTACTGAAAGTTTCTCGGTTGACGGATTCGGTAGATATCACAAATGATTTTCCCAGCTCTGCAGTTTCAGCGAATACTGTAGCTCTTCTATCCAAAGTGTGTAGTGGCATCTGTAGAGAATTTTACACTTTCAAGCGTATGCTAACAACTGCTTGCTCATCTTCATATCGGCGTATCAGTCCAAAACTTCTTGGTGACCGTTTTTATTGTTTTTTCTAAAATCATGTGTGGCGACGAGACCATCGCAAGAATAGGATGCTCCGTTCTTGTACGGAATCGTGACCAGCAGGGGCAATTAATTGAGAAAATCCTTGAATCAGTGGTTACATGATTGCTTTCATTATTCGAAGCCCTCTAGGGACAACCATCTTCACAATCGAAAAAGAGCTTTATGAAGGCTTTTTTCCGAATCAGTCCTGATGTTACGGTCACTCAGGACAATCCATAGATACGATATTCTTATCAGTACTCCGTTTGAAATTTCAGTTCCCTGATTTCGTTGTGACTGGAAGCTTTCCCATTCCTCTTGCTTGCGGTAGTTGGATTTATTTAGTAGGGTCATGGAATGACTATTAGAGTTTTCATATGGTCGTTAAGGGCGGCATAGCGCAGTAATTAGAGTTGCCCTGAATGTAAACTAGATCGGTCCGTGGCTCCATCTTGCGTTCCAATCTAACCAGTCTTTTTTTTTCAACCGAGTACGCATTTAGTACTTTTACGATGGTGTCGGAATGACACATTCCTCGAGCATTGATCGGCAGTGACTGATTCATGCTTTTTCTGTCGTGGAATCACTCGATTTCTAAGAATTCTCTTAACTAGCTCATCTGACTTTGACTCAATAAATGACGCTCTTTCATAGTACAGAACGAAGCTTGTTTGCTGGTTGCAACCTCGAGTTGTTTCTTTTGTTCTTTTCAAACATAGAACGTAGACTTTTGGGGGGAAGGGGGGGGGGGGGGGAATCAAGTAGACGTGAAAGTAAGATCTACCATATATCCAATAATGTTGAATGATATGCAGGGCCTTGAGCCTCAGACGACAATCGAACCCGCATTTCACCCTTGCCAAAGTCGCGAATTTATGTACAATATCAGTCAGCGTAAGTTGGTTAAATGCCGACATGTACTATGTAGACCAAATCGTTGACGGTTCTTTGTTGACAGATCGATATCTTGAATTGCAAGAAGAGTGATACCAGGATAGGAGCCTCTGTAGTGCATTTGAATAGCACGCACCCTCGGAAAGGGTGGAATACGGGTTCGATTTCCGCCTGAGGTTTGAATTTCGACATATCAACTTATTGAAGATGATGTGACAGCATGACATATATTATGAGTCGGCTGTTATGAGGTTTGATATGGGCACATAAAGTGCTAGACAGGCACCTGTTTTGTCCTTCTGAACTTATTAGTAGCACAGCTTCTCTTGGTTCAACCGATACCTTGGGATATACCCCTACATAAAGGAAACGACGCCGAATAATAGATCACCTCAAGTCAGGTGACAAAATCCCGCGACATTGCAATAACCACAGTCGAGTGTTTATGGCTGGTAGATTAGATAATACCCTTCTCTTGGCTATTCATGTTATCACATTTTGAGCTATATAAATGGTCTCGTTCTACCAGCCATAAACACTCTACGTAGTCATTGCAATGTCAGGGAATATTGTCACCTGACTTGAGGTGATCTATTATTCGGCGTCGTTTCCTTTATGTAGGGGTATATCCCAAGTGATCGGCTGAATCGTGGGAAACTGTGCTACTGAGTCTGGAAGGACGAAACAGACACGTACCTAGCTATTTCTAAGAGCTCATATCAGACCTCGTAACATGGAGATATAGCTTGTAGTATCAGGTTACTTTTCAAAGCAGTCATGTAAAAAGCCTTCTTAGTGTTGTGATCTACTTTCCCGCACGGATATATGCGCATGTGGGATCATCCATTTGAAGAGGACATAAGACCGTTCTGTGCTACAAAAACGCTGCATAGATACCCGTTCCGACGCATAAAGTGAGAGCTATCCTCCCAGACAAGTTCGATAACTTTTGTTTTGAGTGTTTTCTTATACCGTTAGATCAAAACTAATTCAAAAGATCGGCTGTTTCTGAAACCCCGAAAAAAAACATCCAATATAATTCCAAAAAAAAAAGAATGCTTTAAGCTCAAAAGGGGTTGATACGCCAGGGTCACACACCGATGTTTCGGAGGTTCGTCCTCCTCGTCACTGACCCCTGCCCCCACATTCAGCCCTGCATTGTAGCAAGGAGGGAGGCGTCGGTGGTGATGGCACAGTGTACAATGACACTGGTCCATCACCACCTCTCAGTCGATAGATTTTTGCTGTTAGATCAAAAACTAATTCAAAAGATCGACTGTTTTTGAAACCTTGAAAAAAACATTCAGAATAATTTCAAAAAATTTCAATTTTTATAGTAAGAGTAGTGTCAAAACGAGCGGTAGAACGAGTTTCAAAAACGGTCGATCTGATGAAATCAATTTTGATCTAACAGCCAAAAATCCATCGACTGAGAGGTGGTGATGGACCAGTGTCATTGTACACTGTGCCATCACCACATACGCCTCCCTCCTTGCTTCAATGCAGGGCTGAATGTGGTGCTGGGGTCACTGACGAGGAGGACGAACCTCCGAAACACCGGCGTATAACCCTGGCGTATCAACCCCTTTTGAGCTTAAAGCATTCCTTTTTTTGGAATTATGTTCTTATATCTCCCAATTATTACTTGAGCCAACATATACTGTGGTTTGTTATAGGCTCTTGTACAACCCGATTCCAATCAAGAACAATGGAGTGTACAACCACTGCCGATCTATTGATTCATTTCACATGACGGCACGTGTAACTCGTTTCGGTCGTCGCCCTACCTCTTCATAGGATGTAGGGGCTCCCGAGAAGAATGGCTTCCCGACTGACGAGGTTGTCAAGGCCGAAACACCTGTATCTCGCTTTATATAGAGCCCATAACAGACCACATGACATGTTGGCTCATGTAATACTTATGAGACATATTGAAATGCGATAACAATGTGTCGATTCTGGCCGGATGGAAGGGCTGGTGAGCGTTTGGCGCGGGATCGAACCATCGACCATCTGTGCGTCGGCGGGCGGCTCCAACTATTACGCCTCACGCCCCTCTATAGTGAGCGTAGATAGGGAATTTTCAATTCTTGGGAATTTTTAGAAACAAATAAGCGAGAATCCCATTTTTGTAAACCAAAAAACTGCTTTACACGGAAGCAGGAAAAGTTTATTGGAAGAGGCGGGCGGCGGCGGAGTTGGCGATTACGTCGCTCCAATCGTCGTTCGTTCGTTCTCACCCACTCCTTCGATGCAAACTCTCAACTCGCGCGGTTCCAGTCATCGTGATTTTCTTACTTGTCACGTATTCTTGTGTTTCTATCGCTTTTTCTCAATATTATGATGCTTTAAATGGATCTAAGAGAATTGAGCAGTAAGCAAAAATTTAACGTCACACGGGAGTTGAACCCGCATTTCATCCATGCCGGGATGGGTAAGCTTGCTACCACTGCCACCACAGAATTACCACCGCTTTCACACCACTCATTCTTCCAAATCTTTCTATCATAGCTATCAACCACCAACTCGGTGTGGATGTGAAACGCGGGTTCAACGCCGTCTCATGTCAAATTTTTGCTTAGCACTCAGTTCTCCCAAGGATATTTACTCCGTTGAGGTTCGATTGCAGCGTCGAGCCAGTGTCTCCCCGAAGTTCGATGAGCTCCGCCGGGACTGTAATTAGCCGAAGAGGTTGTCCTCTTCTGATGTCTATCAGACTTTTGCTTCAGGTGAGGACCATTCATTTATTCCTTTGGTGGACGATCAGAGTCATTTTAACTCTCAGATTTTCAGAGGTCATTTTTTTTTACTAAACTAAGCTTCTTTTTTTTGGAATTTAAGCAGTCATTCGAAAGTTCAAATAACGAGGATCTTGACGTTTTGCTTCGCTTCCGAAAAGACCTTTGGTTCCCTTCTGATTAGTAGGGAACAAATGAAAAGCCGACCTCATTTGCTGGAGAGCAAATTTTCGTTGGAGTGTTGATAACCAATCGAAAGTTGAGACTTGAGGCTGCAGCCCCACGTCGCCGGTTTTCCGAAACACCCTTCTATAACGCTGTGATCTCAACACAAAACTATGTTTCGAGTGTTTTCTTGAGACCACTGCTCAAATTGCAATATGCCTGATAATCATTTTCTGAGCCACGCATGTCAGTGGTCTGTCAAACAGGCTGACTTGTAGAGCCCGGTACACCTGCTTCGACCTTGCGATATCATCAGTCGGGCAGTTACCCTTTCTCGTCTCTCGCTAATCTCTTTGGGTGCTCCAGTCTCCACGCTAAGAGTTAGCGACGTATCGGGCTCTTACACTCTATGTCCAGTGAAAATCTCACCGAACACAGTGTTGTACACTCGATTGCTCTTAGCTGGTATATTCAATATATTTTATATTCACGTTTTACACTCTATGTCAAGTGAAATTCAGGTCAAGTTAGCTCAAATAATAGTGAAAAGATCTATTTAAATTTGAGCGTGGTCTTAACAAAGCACTCGAAATAAAGGTATTAATATGACACTTTCTCTATAGCTCATCGCCATCATTATAGCGTTCTACGCTCTCATAAACACTTGAATGCCTATGCATATGTGACTTCAATCCCTGAATGTACTTTTTTCGGCTCTTTCCAATTATAAGGAAACAAATGAAAAGCCGTCATCATTTACTGAAGAGAAACTTTTCATCGGAATGTTAGTAATCATTGGAAAGCTTCGATTTCTGACTACAGCCACACATGAGCGGTTTTTTGAACTTTTTGTAACACTGTGAAATCCGTGCAAAACTATGTCTCAGACGCGGAATTTTTTGCCAGACGGACCTCTTTCTTTGGATTTTTGGTAAGCATTCGATAGGTAAACGCAAATTATTTCACCTTCTGCGTATAAGAGAAGCGGTCTTTTTAGGATATAATAACAGCGTTGAAATCAAATTCGTTTATGCTATCGAATGGTTACTGATTATTCAAAGAAAGAGCACCGTCCGGCGAAAAATATGCGTGTCTGAAACCAAGAATTCTCCTGCAGCAACGTCAAAAAATTTTTTTCGAAAACCGGTGACGTGAGGTTGTGATCTCAAGTCTCATCTTTAGGAAGGTTACCAACACTCCTATAAAAAGTTCCTCTCTCCAGCGAGCGAGACCGGTTTTTCATTTGTTCCCTTATAATCATAAAGCCCCCTTTTTTTCTAGAGGGGGGTGGGGTATGCGGAATCGGGAATATCACCTTTGAAATGGTGACACTCTTCAGCCTTTTTGAATTGGAGAAAACTTTACAGCTTTGCCCCTATGTCGCTTGTTTTGCTAAAAGTTTCATCTGAGACTAGCCGGTCAACCGACCGGACGACGTGGTAGCGTCATAAACCTTTGTGTGTATATAAAATCGTAGTTATTGATAATAGTCGTTCAGCGACTGCTGGAGGTCTACATTAACTCTGGCTCTTATACCTTTTCTTCTTATTGAAAGTCTTGTCAAAACAACAGCAATCCACCGAAAAACAAATATGCCCATAGCGCACACTCTCAGTTCTTCGTGAGCATGAACCATTCCATTCATAAGCTTGAGCATTTCATCTTTCTAGTCTAGTGGCTTGAGTGTTTCGTTAGGAAACATGTTGTGCGGTACGAACTACAACAAAGAGTTTTGCTGCGGAATTTCGAATGTTTTTCAATACTGAACTTGAAGTAAAAGAGGAACTTGTCAATGTCAGTGTTCCAATGCAATTGATTCAAAAGCACAACTTGTTCTTGTTGCAGATGTCCTATTGACAGATGCTGTTTTCAGCTTTCGCTAACGGCAGCTCACACTTTGAACGACCTGGCCCGATCGGCGGTTATCACGTTTGAACCACAGAGTTTACATGATTTGGTGGAAGGTGGCAATGAAACTGTGTTTGTATCAGTGAAGATACCTCAAGCAGAGTTTGCGGCTCTTCCCGATCTGAAATACCATATGAGTTTCGGGTATGTTTGCGTTCTCCAAAACCTATGCATTCTAATAGTTCCTGGTCGTTTTTTGAGGTGTCCAATCCGTTAGATCGGTTTTGTTTATTGAAAATAAAAATGCTTTGTTGATGCAGTATTGACTCCTCAATAGACTGGAATATTTTTTTTTTCCTATACTATACTACTTTTTATACTAATTCTCAAAAACAGTCGACTAAGTCTTAGTCTATCGCTCAGTAATTTCACATGCTGCATTCAGTTTTTGCTTTATGAGCTAAAACACGAGGTTGTTATAAAGTAATTTATTTGAACAGCTGGCATTTCGGCGGTTTCACCTTCTTCACAGTTTGCAAAGATCATATAAAATGCGCTAAATCAGTAGAGAAAGTGTTCTGGTATTGATGCGATTGAAATCTTGGTTTGATGATATTTTTCTATTGCTGTAATCGAGGTCATTAGCTGACTTATTTGTTAAAGACTTGATCTCTTCAAACTCTGATGAGAGCAAAGCCTCCAAACGTGAAGCTGTTGAATAAATTGTATATCAGCAACCTTGTGTTTGGTTTGAAGGAAAAAATTATGAATCATTTAACAATACCGAGGTTGATAGAGTAGATTCTGGAATTTACTCCAGGACTACCACCAAAATCATTCGATGATATGCTCTTATAATAATCAGAGTTTTCAGTGGGCCGAATAATTTGTTAAAAGTCGACCAATCAAACAGTATCAAAGTTAAACCGCTATTTCTCAATGATTTTCGTGTGACATTAATGAAGCCAGGGACGCGCCGAAAAAGTGCGTATATCACTTGAGATGCCATACCACATCTCTAAAAGGCTTAAAACATTCTGATAGACTCTATAATCTCATTCTGGTACTTTTCGGTTAGGCGGAAAGAAATGAAGAGGACGATTCCTTCTACTGGACAAGAATATTCCATTGCACTTTCAGTAATTATTCAAAAGCCTAAATCTCGGACTGTTGCACTGCATACTCGTTTTTTATAAGGTCTTTTTTCAGCGCGATAGCACGAAGAAGATTCTCGTGTTTCACAAGCGCGTATTTCTCGCAGGATGGAGCTGTTCTTTTGAATCACAAGTTTTCGATACCTAAGCTTCGACAATGCCAGCGGTGTGCTTGTTTCCTGGAAAGATCAATTCAGTTTAGTGTACCAGTGAAAATGAGATCGAGTTTTATAAACTTTGCGCATTTGCTTATTCGCTGGTGTCAGCGTTGGCCGTGTATCGATATCACGATCGATATACCACACAGGCGCGTTACACATGTGGAATGCGATTTTTGTTATCCAATCCGGAATTTTTCTCTCCGCTTCCAAAAAAATCTCAGATTGAACGTATGACTCTGATAGTCGAAGATTTCCCATGCTCATATTTTCCGTGCTTCCAGCGAATTACGCGTGATCAAAATGAAAGCGCGCGGCTGCTGTCAATCATAATTTGAATTTCAATGCCATAGCGCTATCAAAAAGGTTTCTTGAAAAGCGAGCACGAAGCGCAGTAGCCCGAGATTTGAGCTTTCAAATGATTACTAACACTCTTGGGAGAAGTTTGTCTTCAGTGAAAAAGATCGTTCCTTCGTTTCCTCTTGTCTAACGTTAAAGTACAGCATGCTTATTTGCGTTCAGATCTGTCTACAAAACACTACTATTGTCAAATCATAGATTGGTTTGAGGTCCTTCCACCCTGAAATAGCCTACTCGAGCAGTCATGTAGATGTCGCCAAAAGTGCTTTCGTTCTTGACAACAGTTCGGACTTCTATACTATGAATGTAAGTTTATTCTGCTCGTTGTTATTCTAAAATAGTAGAATTTACTTTTAAAATGTTAGAAAGAGGTAATAGTGCACGGAGCTTCAATGGGAAAAACCGGAATACGCATGCGGTTGGTGCTTTCACAGAATTGGAGCGATGTGGACGATTCGTGGAAGGTTATAATTTGGCCATACTTTTCATAAAGCTATCTCACAGTTCTCACAGTTCGTTATTCATCGATTCGTTCCTTTCAAATTCAGGCGATAGAGGAGTTGGAAACTGACTCGAAAAGTATTCTCGACGTATGGGTTCGAAGGAATGAGGCTTCGGAACGTTTGACGCTTATTTTTGTGACTTCTATAGTGATCCTAATCACATTTGGGAATGTGTTAATGGGTTGTGAGGTGCGAGATATATCGAATTTGATTAACTGGTCTTTAGACGCTGAAAATCATAATAATGATGGGTTAAATAGTTATCATATTTCTGGACCTTCACAAATAATGCTGATTCGAAAACGTTACGTTACAGCTCGATTTGGGAACCGTCTATGGCACATTGAGAAGACCAGTCGCACCTACTATCGGATTCTTCGCACAGTTTCTCGTAATGCCTATCGTAAGTATGACTTACACCTTCTTGGTTTATTTTATCTTGTTATTTGATCAGGTGGAGGAGGGCCGAGTGGTTAGTGATGCACGGCATCAGGAAGCGACGTGCTGTTCCACCCTGTTCCCCAACTCTCTCGTGCAATCAGTCAACGAATGCTTAGCTTGGGTACCTTCGAGATTGCAAGAAAGATTGTCGGACCAGCATTCTATATCATTCATGAAGGATGAAATTTTAAATTAGTGGTCAAAGATCGAAGACCTCTGGGATGATGAAGGGAAGAAAACGAATCAAATGTTAGAAGTGATGGGATTCGCACGATGAATATTAATGAAAAATTGTGTAAAGTAAATCGAAATGAAAAGTAATTGGATACAATATGGACTTGTTGTAAAAGTGTTTCGAACTAGTCCGCTGAGATATAAACTAATGCAGTCGTTTTACTTTTATTAGTGTCCATCTATTGCTCCAAGTTGTCAACAAAATAAGTAAAGTTTTTTTTTGATTTCTCGCCAATTTCAATAATTCTATGGTCAATCTTTATAGCTCGCATACAGCATCGCCAAGTCGGTCTTCGTCCCCCGAGGCCTTTTCTCCATGGCATTAGGTTTATTCATAACTGGCTGTTCACCAGGTGGTGGCGCATCAAATTTCTGGACACTTCTGTTGGACGGAAATGTGAATCTCTCAGTAACGATGACGTTCGTATCAACTCTCGCATCGTTAGGTATATCTTTCCTTCCTCTTTTTCTTCTTCATCTGGAATTCTCTTTCAGATATTCGCTCACTTATGATTTAAAAATATAATATTTCGAATCAGTTTATCGGTTTTAAGTGGTGATGCCATTTTGGATATCAATGTTTGGCGTGGAGTTTTTGCAAGGATTTTCGTCAAAATCAAATTTGCGAGTCCCATATGGTGAGCTTCTTTTTTTGATTTTGATTTCCTCAAGATTTAACTATTCGTGCTTCATTGCGTTATAGGTAAGATCGTCCGTTCTTTATTCTCTCTTGTGATCCCACTTCTCATCGGTGTAGCTATAAAGAAACTGAAACCGGAATGGGCGGCGAAATCACGCAAGGTTTGCCTATTACTAAACATTAATAGTTTCTCGAAAAAACTGTTGTAATCAGTGGTCGGCCACCCTAATTGAAAAGTTTTGCCTTGATGGAAAACTCACTTTTTGTCTGGGTGCCTAAATTTAAACATTAATAAGCTTTTGAAAATGGAGAACGAAAGTGCGAGAATTAACGCAATAGACATCTCAAGTCCTTTTATAGGAGAGTTTTTCAAGGGCATCCACTATTTTTTGATTATGGCCGCCGCCTTATGGATACTGAAAGAACAAAATTTGAAGCTTAATTTCAATGCAAGCGGAATAAGTTTAGTTTTTCATAACGGCGGTTTGAAGCTGAGCATAGCATTGAATCCAAGCTCTACTCAATCTTTTAAAAGTTTTTTTTTGCACTAGAATTAAACCTTTTTCAGTGATGTGTTATTTGAGTGATTTTCCACGTTTTCTTTACCCTTAAGTTCTTCAGTTATCTTAATATGCGTCTGGAACGCGAATAGTTCTTGTGTGACAAAAACAAGATTCGCCTTCCTTCTCGCCGCATTATCACCGGGTTTGTAAAGTTTTGGGATTATCCGAAATGCACTTCGATGGTCGTTACACTTTTTTTCTTTAGAACCCAATCAGCTATTGATCAAATGTAGACTTATTTGATTCTGATTCAATGATTTGTGTAACAGACGAAATAAGCTTCGTTTTGATTGGCTGCTTACTGAGAATGAGCAAAGAGCTGATAAGCTGCTCCTGTTCGATGCGCAGAGACAGTACTTGTTGGGAGGTGTTTGAGGAAGGGAGGGTTATAAGCAGATATGTTTAAGATGATTGGGAAGATTTAGAATTAACAGTTCTTGAAGCGATCAATTACTTATCACTCTATGGCATTAGAGGTCAATAATGTTAAGGGATTGTCCTAGTTGGTTTTCAAATCATGGATGCGATATTTTTTCCATTTGAAATAATAAGAGGCAAAATGAAAGAATGTTATGCAACCTCCATTCTTTCGGCTAACACTGCAGTATATGATAAATGAGACAAGTTCGAATTAATTTATTTATTGATATTTTCATAAACAATTTATTTATTAATTTATTAAAATTGTTTATTAATTTATTTATTCAACGAATTAATGTATTTATTGATATTTTCATAAACAATTTAAACAAATTTTATTCATTGATATTTTCATAAACAATTGCAAGAACGTATAGGATGGGTGAAGAGGGGTGTTGTCTGCGTCATTTAACCCTCTGGAAACCACCGTTAATAGTAGCAAGCGGCGTCGCGCTGGTCGCTCGCGAAGCAGACGGCACGATCGGCCTGGATGTAATCTTTACATGCTCACTTTCGTAATGATTCAGACTTTTTTCGTGTCTCGAAGGGATTTTGTCACCAGTAAAGATGAGGTTCTAATGAAGGGACTTTATTGAAGCCATTTTCGGCTGAAACATGCCAAAACAATGAGATTTCGTTAGAAATGCTGCTGCACATTGAAATAAGATGCCACTTCATAGATAATTCATAAATGCACCTTATCTGTAAGTATGGGTTTAAAAATTTGAGCACCAATCTTCTAAGGTCACATGGCTAGTTCACAAGTACCAATTTCTTTCTTTTTCCTTAAGAATACTAACTTGTCCAAGTCAAAAGCTTGTACGATGAGGAATTGATAATGATGATGTCCAAGCCATTGTGAGGATAACTTAGTTTAGACGCGATATACTGTGATTTACTCAACAATCCGAGTTGTTACTTATGCGATATAATTACTTGCAGTGTTGCATAAATTATTTGGCATTTTGATTTGTAGGCGTATTTGATAGAAAGTAATTTCGTGTGAGTAAGATTCAACAATTGAAGACGATGGGCTGTGACAGACCCTAGTTACGTGAAAGACTTTTTGTGAGCTAACAATGCGGTCTTACTCATACCTGTCGAAGTGTGGGGGCTACTAATAAGTATCATGAAAACGTGGGCTCGTGGCCTAGTGCTTAGAGGTGCCCTGGGACGATGGTTTATGATTCCATCCCGCGCTGAAGGTTAACGAAGCCTTGCATACCGCCGTGCTCGATGAAATGGTACAGGATTTGTTTGGAGAATGGCCGCACTGTCGTGATATTTAACATAGGTAGACCACCGCTAGTCCATGTAAACTCCAGATATGCATTCAATCATCTTATACGATGCTGAATGAAGTCAATGCATTGCGCATTCCTCACCGAATGATTAGTGGCGAGAGCCGTTTAGAATTTTTATCATTAAAGTCATATTCTATCGCAAGAGAGTGGAAGAGTTTCTAAAAGAAAGTAGAAAGTAAAAGTAAAGTAATGTAAGCCATGATGTCATTTTTACAGATTATGCGCCCATTCATTATATTTGTTCTGATTTTTGTGGTAGTGTTCGGCGTGATTTCGAACTGGTATATGTTTAGGATGATGACAGTTCCGGCTATAACAGGGTAAGATGCGCATTTTCATGGAACGGAAAATTTTGATTAAAGTTTCTGGTGTCTCACATCATTTGATCCAACTATGAAATGAAATTTTACGTCGGTTACTTCAGAGGACTGCTACTTCCTTGGTGTGGATTTATGTTTGGATGTTTTATGTCAATCATCACACGTCGTACTCCAGAAGACGTGACTGCTATCGCCATAGAAACAGGAGTTCAAAATACAGGAATCGCTATATTGGTGATCAAGGTAGAAATCTGTGATCTTCTTCGTTGCTTAGTTATTTTGCTCATGAAATCAAGAAGGTCCTGACTTTAACTGATTGTATGCCAAATACTGGTTATAGTAACAAATAAGCAGATTGAAAGTTCATAAGTGTAGGTATGTATTCATTCCGAGAAGTTTTATAATCCTACCACTATGAAAGTTTGGAACTTTTTTGCTGTTGAAAAAATACTCATTATTTTATCTTTTTTTATCAAGACTTTGATTTAGAATTACGAATTTATAACACACGGGATATCCAGCAAAGAGGGACGTTTTATTTGATCGAGAGACCTGTGTACACGTTTGCCACTTTTGCATCAGATATCCATAACATATCTATTCATAAGCCTTTCGAAGAAGTTGAACTCGCGCTTGATCATTACTAGAACGGGTTCAAGTCCCGTATATGGTTCAGAGTCTGTATACACTCAGCATTTTTGAATATATTGTTGTAGCATCAGAGCACTGCTATAAGACTGTAAAATAAAGAGAACTTGTGGACTCGTATTAGGTCAAAGTTTTTTTCATTAAGGTTCTCAGATCTCAGAGCACTCTCAGCTTTCAGGAAATCATCACCAGCGATCGAAAACCTAACATAATCATGAATGTGTAAATGTTGTTGACGTGGAATTTCTAATTGAATACGCCAGATAGTAGTTATTCATTAGCGTAAGAGCTTATTAGTAAAGAAGGAAATTGGCGAGACACATTTAATGGATCACGCGATTGAAAGCGTGAAATGAATGAATTAACATGTTTTCGACGCAGCGATCTGTTAGAATTCGTGTGAGATGAGGGAGTCAATTCTAATGCATATGCGAGGGAGTGATTTCCCGTTAACTGCTGATAATTTTTGATAATGAGAGTTCTTAAAGACTCAGGATTTCATTTTCGTAGGAACACTTCCATTTTTATATAGTTAATGTTAATTCTTATCTGTATAAAGGGGAGCGCAGTGATTGGAGGTGCTTTGAGAGAACTGGTGGGACACGAGCAATATACGAAATCGTGTGAATTTGTTATCAGAGTACCTATTCACAATATGTGGCGTTGCAAATTTTTCTTTTTCCATGGCCTCTAAAGGTAAACCTCAATCTAGACACTTCTTATAATTCACTCACACAGACCGAAGACATAAATGTTATTCGCACGGTAAACATCCTCTTTTGAATAACTACCGTTTTGCCATAGAACACAAAATGAATCAAACGTTGTTTTGATATTATACACCAGCTGTACCGTGAAATTGTGACAGCTAGCAACGCGATTGAGCGACTCGAGATTTCTCACATGAGCGAAATCCCTGAAATTTTTGCGGATACTTTGTTGCACAAGCACATAATCATCTTCAAAATTCATGTTGATTACTGTTAAGTTGCGGAAATTCTCATTTCTATGTGACTCGTCATTTGCGCTCTTTGAAATCACCTATCTTCGACACCGTAGAGAATTTTTCCAGAAAATACATCACAAAAACGATGTTGAATTTGATCAAACTTGTGATGATTTTGAACGTCTCACTGACATGTTGACGAGGCACTTAATTAAAATTATAATTGATCACGATGTTCGGATAATCACGTGCTTAGTTGCATTCAGTCGTACATATTTGCTTCAGGCATCTTTCTCACAACCAGATGCCGATATTGGAGCGGTAATTCCAGTGATAGTTGCCTGTTTTACACCTGCTCCTCTACTACTTGGTTTTGCCATACATACGACTGTTAAAATGTTAAGGAAAAGATCGGCAAACGTACGTTTTTTTTATTATTTTATAACTCCTTGAAAAAATTTGGGGTGATAACTAAGAGTGCTGTAAGAAATAGGAATTTTGTCTTTGTATCACACTCAGTCAAGCTTCAAATATTTCATTACTTCAGGTTTAGTTAGTTTAGTTTCAATCTAAACCCGTTCAATATCGTGATATCTTGGGCTGTCCATTAATTTCTTTCGCATTTCGACACTTTTGTTCATAAAATTGTTATTGAAAGAAATGTCAAAAAATCAACTGATCAACAACATAATCACCAAGTGATATGCAAGCATTTGCTGGATCAAGGCTTGAAAGAATGATCCCAACAATCAGATGTAGTCTTTAAATTTTTCTCCAACAGATGCTGCTTCAAAGCGCGGAAGAGATCTCCGATGGAACAATTTCAAAGCTATACGGTGTATGTGTTACTGTGGTCCGACCCAGTTTCTCCAAAACGTAGCGGATCGACTTTGTAATGGAGAGCTGATCGGTCAATATATGAGGTGTTCAGGGAGACATCACTTTGAGGTTGCCCATTCAATTTGGATTGCGAGCGGTGGTGCTATGACGGTATACAGCTGTCTGCCAAGCTACTAGAACATTCTCCAACATATCACAGCCCTTTTGCAATAATTTGGATTCTAACATGGAAAAAATTTGGAAAAAAACAGTAATGCGAAAGAAATTACGGGATATATGACGTTATTCTTTTCTAATCATTCGTTTTTGAGACCTCATTTGATATTCAATGTAATTTGGTAGCATATTTCAAGCTTTTCTCAAGGGTGGTATGGCACTTATAGTGCTGGACATATTTTTGGTGTATTCTTGCCCATCTCATCAGTTAAGTAGCACATGCCTTCTGGTTCAGACCCTACAACTAACGGATAGCGGCGCCGAAGAGTGTGTAAAAACATCCGATCGGAAAGGCATAGTTATATGCTTTTTTACCAGCCATGAGCAGTCGATTATAATTCACCGCAATGTAAATCACGTTTTTTCACTTGACATAAAGTGATACATGTTCGGCGCCGCTACCCGTAGTTGTATGGGCTGAACCGAAAGGCATGTGCTATTGATGAGGAGTGTGAGAACATATTGAAACGTAACGTCTAGCATTATAGATCCCCCAAATCTCTGAAAAGCTTTGAATATCTCGTCATATTGTAGTGTTATTTGATGACGGATTACCTCTGTGGGTTATTTTGAACACTGGAGTCGTTAAAATGCGATAATTGCGTTTGAGATGATGTTTCGAGTTTTTGATGGTTTTAGATGAATGAAGAGAAACCAGCGAATGCGACGGGAGCCATTGACGAAGGAACAACGGCAGAGGCCCTTTTGGAACTTAGAGTTTGAAATTCGACAGCTATAATACTTGACAGAAATGGTTTTAGAATGCGTGTATAGTGACGATACTCTTTTCTTTTTGCATATAATCTGATGAGAAGTACTCACAAAAATGGTTTACTCGCCGCTGCGTGTGTGTACATTTTATCATCGTCATTGATTCTTCACTCGCGGTTGAACGCGTCTAGTAAGTACTTTCTCAGAATGATTCATTCAGTTCAGCATAAATTATTGTCAGAAACATAGTTTAATTATACTATTCTTTATTTGAATCTCTCTTATCACGTTTGAATAGACTGTAGTGAATTATTGAGATTTCTATCAAGATCTGTACAAATTGGTGAAAATGGTCCATCATTTGCATATCGAAACAGTTTGTTTAAATGTAGATAAAATATTCGTGTGAGAAAGGCGTGTGATTAGTGAACTATCACCAGATATTCTATATATGTTATTTTGAAGTCGCCGATGGATAATCTATGTAGAGCACAGAATGAAACGATCACATCAACATTAGTGTCAGAGTTACACAAGTCCAGGATCTAATAACCGAGATCTCACGTAAAAAATCACCTGTTATCTGTATCAACTGTCGTCCCGTTGATCGTCTAGCATCTCGAGCTTTTCATGGTCCTGGCTTTGAGAGTTCGTTGAGCATCGTTTCTTTCTTCTAGGCCTTTCGTGCAAAAATTGGAACATTGGTCGGTGGTCTTGTGGAGCGCTTGACATCCCAAGAAATTCAGTCGGTAACGGCTTTCATCCATCAGTTGTCGTTAAAGCGCATCACGTATGCGGCCCAGCTTATTCCTGATAGCCGCTCGTGTAGAACGTACTGGATCTTTGATTGTTAACGTGGCTCGAAACTTCGTATCCTTTTTCTCATCTGCGAGATACGGGATACTTCTAGCATCGACCTTTTGACTGCGCATTCACTAACACTAAATGATCCTTCATCCTGCTTACGTAACGACTAAGTTTCTGCTGCAAACGTTAGGGCAAAAATAACCTTCTTTTCGATTGCTTTTGAGCCTTCGCTCAAACCAATACAATCTGATAGCATATTTTGAGCCTTTCATGAGGACTGTTATGGCACTTATATAGTGCAGTACATGTGTTTCGGCCCTAAAGTCTCATAATACATGGTGCCTTTCGTATCAGCTAATCCCTTGCAAAGCAGACCCTCCACGTATAAAGGAATCGACGTCGAATAACTGACACGCTGTAAAGTGACATGACCACCCACCGTGCAGTGTTTTACAGTCGATCGCTCGTGGCTAATAAACTTACGATGTAATGTCTTTCTTTTCGATTGTTTTGAGACCTCGCTCAAAACTATGTAATCTAATAACATAATTCAATACTTTCTCGAGGTCCGTTATGGCACCTATACAGTGCAAGACACGTGTTTCAGCCTTACAGCCTCATCAGTTTCACGGTGCCTTTCGTTTCAGTGAGTTCCGAAAGATATATCTCTTACATTGTTATCACTTGACGGCGCGTGCAAATATTTCGACGTCGGCTCCTCTATATGTGGGATATCCCTCCACAGAACTGATTGAAGCGAAAGGAACCAGGCAACTTGCGAGGCTGTAGTGCGGAAAGTGTCTTGCACTGTAACAGTGGCATCACAGACCTCATGAAAGGCTCAAAATATGTTATCAGATTGTATTGCTACTACACAATTTTACATATTAATTCATAATTCACTCATTTGTCATTCAATTTCTACATCAAGAGTAGCTCACCTTTATTCACTGTCAAAAATTATCGTCATATAATCAAAATTGATGTAGTTGTAGTCAAGTAATCAATTATATTATCGTTTTGCACTTTTGAAACTAAATATCACGACATATGAGATTCTTTTTATTTACCGCTTTTGGCGGTGCTATGATATTTTAAATATACCCATTGATGTAGAGTGATGTGCAAAACTTTCGCGTTAGCCGGGACTAGAACCCGCACCTCACTCTTTCCAGGAGCGCGTGCAGTATCCGTTGCACTACTGACGCCCATTTTGCACATCGCTCTTTCTTCGCTACAGCGCATCTATCTGTCAGCCCCAGCCGCCAACGGCGTCAACGAAGTATCATACCACTGCTAGAAGCGGTTGAATAAAAAGAATCTCACTTGATCTTTGATACCAAATATCTGTCAGCGTGACTGGGTTCAATGTCGAGACCGACTACACAGGCGAGGCCGCTGACGGCTGGTTGCTGACAGATAGATGCGATGTAGCGAAGATAAGAGTGACGGTAAAATGGATGTAATTGATAGAGCACGCGCTCCCGGAAGTGAGGTGCGGGTCCTAGTCCCGGCTGACGTTTTGCACATCGCTCTACATTACTGGGTATATCACGAAATGTATATTTCAGTTGTGGTAAAGCCTCATGCTGATCAAAACCTCAAAGTCATCATTCTGATAATTACAGAACAATGAATAGTTTTCCAAAATCAAAGTTGCACACTTTAAGCGATGCCACTTCATCGATAACTCTCTCCTAATTTTCCGTTATCAGCGTACTTCAGGAGGTGGGAACCATTACAGTGATATAGAACAGACTATTCTTTATCCTTCTACGGCTACAGATATTTTGATCATCTTATATGTTGCGCTGTGATTTCAAAATGAACTTTCACAATTTCGTTGAAAGAAATGATAAAAAGAGTAAAAATACGTTTTTTCCCAAGTATGCAGCTTTCGTATTGAAAAGTAGGAATTTCCAGGATATCTAGGCATTCTCTTCAATAAAAATACGTTTATGACACTTTCCAGTAATATCCAGTCTTTTCGTAGCGACAAACTTTGCTTAGAAGCAAAGTTAACGGTTGCTCTCTGTTAGACGGCGACAAATAGAGAAGCGACCCCTTTTTCCAGACAAGATCTGTTTAAATCTCTGGGTACTACGCTACATGATCCAGTTTAAAAGAACCTTCTCATGACGTTGTTGCAATGAAGATAATGTTTTGCAGCCGCAGTGCGCTTTCAGTATAACTTTGCTGGAAGCACGAAAAGCATATGAACGTGTAGAGGAAATTTTATAGTACAACAGTCATACATTTTACCTGGAGTTTCTTTCAAATCAGAGGAAAAATTTCCAAATCAAGTAAAAATTGCACTTCACATGTGAGTCACGTCAGCGCAATCGATCAATCGTCGTATCGGATCCACGGCCAGCACACACACTAGCCCTCAAGCAAAAGCGCCGCTTCTGTGAAACTCAATCTTATCATCCCTACTACACTGCGGTGAAACGGTCATTCCAGAAAATAAGCATAGCATCGGAATCGTCCAAACTTACACTATCGAATGGCTACTCATGATTCCGGTAACAGTTCTGTTCCGCGAAAAATATGCGTGTGTGGAACCCAAGTGTTTTCTCCTGCTACAGCATTGTAAAAAGGCTGCTTTGAAAAACGGCCATGTAGCGCAGTAGCCAAAGAGTTGAGATTTTGAATGATTACTAACACTTTTGTGAAAAGTTCTTGTCCGACAAATGAAATCGTTTCCTTGAACATAAACGAACTGCTCTACTACGTTTACCAGATATTCGCTGTGACGATCAAACAGAGGACTAAGTACTCCGGGCGCCAGATGTTCTTTCTCGTATATTTTTCTCGTCGCTTGAACATAATTTTAAAGCCTCATGACAAATTAACTGTAGTGGAATCAGCATTTCCCAAACTATCGAAAGTTCCTAATATCATAATATCCTAGCGAAAAAGCTCGTCTGAGTAAAAAAAAAAAGCAACGAAGCACATAAACATTCCATAGAGGGCGACCGTATGTGAAAAACTGTGAGATCAGAAAGCTCACACAAGTGAATTTTAAGCTTTGTTTTCTACTGTGCGTAACGAATTAGCGATTTCGAAACTTCAAGCCATTGCTTAGATTTCACAACGGTGAATTTCCACATTATTTTTCACCGTTCCACATCACCTTAGCTTTGGCGCCAAAAACCTCGTTAAAAAATTCTTTCCAAATACCGCTGTGGAACTGGCACAGTTTTAGAGCAATGCATGAGAGTCGGCCACAAAAGAGATTGGCGTAATACCGGCCAACTTGCCTTTTGAGTGTGTAGCACAAGTTATTAATGAGAATTATCCTGTAGCGACTATCATGTACTCTAGATGAATCTAAATAGAATGTTCAGAGAAAAATTGAAAAAGATGCTTTGATAAAGTCACATCCAAAGTGTAGATGGAATCATACAGGCTCGTAAGCAAGTCACATCTTCAATCTCAAGCTTCGTCCTCTGGAAAAACAGTTGAAAAAAATTGAATCGAACACCCATATTTCTTGAAAAAGATGGAACTAGATCTCAAAAAAAGCATCTTAACTTGCAACTACACTAGACCGTATACACAAGACTCTTCTCTGAAAAGGAGGAGGTTTTGTATTGTATTCACCAACTGGCCCAATTCTTTATCTTTACATTTATTCAACAGAAAAGGGCACATACATCTAGCAGCTACGTACTTACGTGTTTAGAAGCCCGTACTATATAAAGTATGGAGACAGTGGAGATCAGTCACTAATTTGACAGAATTCACGGTTTTCATTTGACATGAAAAAATTGATTTGACATGAAAAAATCACGCCTAAGATAGGCCCGAAGTTCTCAGCGAGTAACTTGATCTGAGGTGAAAAAGAAAATATTTTGACATGCAAGGTCACAAAGATACGTGACTTTGTAAGAAACACTACTAAGTGCCATATCACAGTATAAGATACAGAAATTCAAGCAGAAAATAATGTAATATTATTTTCTATGAAAGATCGTAACATTTGTATTGCTCTAAACAGGCCGATTGTACTTCATATCCATAAACACAAATAGGTTGGGAAATTAAAGCTCAACAGATACTTGATGAGGAGAAACGGAAAGAATCAGAAAGACATAGCCTATCACTTGAGAACTAGAAACTACCAATAACCACTTAGCCTAACAGTGATTATACATAACTATACCTAAATCAGAGTACTACAAGCTATAACACACTATTCTATACAAACTCTAACCGGATTCTCTAAGACTCATCGTTGTCGTATATTTGAAGACAACAGCTGTCGAAATCTGAGAAATTTCATCGGGAAAATTTCATGTAATGCAGAAATCTGTACTTAGAAATGAATGTGCACAAAAAAGCTTCCGTCTTACTTATGGTTACCACGATTTAACCTCTTCATTAATCAAAATTGCTTGACAAAATAACAGGTATTCACAATAGACAGGGAAGTGACAGTATTAGAAGTCTTTAATTCCCTCACAAATAGCCTCCTACATGACTAAATGATACTTTAACACATAAACAACGAAGCAGCTCTTACTAGCGCATCACTTTTCTCCGACCGTTCATTTCTATGTACAAGGTTTGTAACAATCCCAAGACCGACTGTCTATTAACCTCGGCATGCTTCAGTAATTCTTATTTTTTTCTTTCTTCTTGAGCGGGGCACGAGGTGTTCAATCCAAGCTTTATTCACACAACCAAACAGCTAACGTTTCGGCAGTCGCCGGTCATAATGGCATTACTGGCCTATGTGATTGCCGTTCCGTTTTTTTTTCACCTGCTCATTCAGTGGAAGACAGATAATAAAAAAGGAGCTCTGACATGGCGACCTGCCAAAACGTTCGCTGTTTGATTGTGTGAATAAAGCTTGGATTTAACACCTCGTGCCTCGCTCAACAAAAAAAAAAGTACAAAGTTTTTTCTAGACTTCCTGTAATCGATAGCTCAAGGCATGGGGATACTATGGCGTGCATTGCTTGTGAAAACATGTCTTCATAGCAATTTCTTACTTGATTGCGTACAAGGGTCCTCTGCGCTTCGGATGAGATTATTTAGTAACGAGGCTCATTTCAAATGATCATACGGAAAATTACTGAAGGTATGGACTAATCAAAGGAACTCCAGGAAAACAGACTTGTGTGCACGAAGAAAAGATTGAGGCATTTACAGAAGTCTTTTTCTATGCGCTATGAAATGTTATCATCGAAACCATAAGCGAAAGCTTGCAGTTCATTCTGCAGAGTACGTCGTGCCCAGTTCTCTGTATCGATCCCAGCACATCCTGTGCTCAATTCCTTTCTTACGTTCAACCTCCACAAAGATTTTTGAACATTTCACTATCCCTTCGGCCCGTGGGTAATAATTTCGTCTCCTTTACGAATGCCGTAGAATGCTTATCGAGACGACTTTCCTGCGATCTTGGAAATCGTCGAGCTAAGGCGTCATCAGTAGGCTGACTGCAAGAAGATGGGGAGGGGACTGAACTAGGCGTTGCTTATCATCTTTCTTCCTGACGCTTCATCGCTACACACCGCGCTACCTTGCCTCGTATATGTTTAATACATGTACGGGAACTTTTCAGTCATGAGGAGACAAATAAAGAACCGACCTCGTTCGCTCGCTAAGAACTTTTCATAAAAGTGATAGTAACCACTCGAAAGCCGAGATTTCAGGCTACAGCCCACGTTACCGGTTATTCAGACCATTCTTCTATAACGTGATAAAATCCAAAACAAAATTATGCTCCACAAAACTATGTGCTTTTTTTCCTTATCTCGCTCAGATTTCGCTGGACAAAACTCCTTTCTTAGAGTGCTAACACTCATTCGATAGCACAAGTTTCAAAGAATTTGAAAATGTGTCTGCTTTTTGGAAAAACTCTTTTGATAGCGCTGCAGGAGTAAGCAAAATTTGTGCCTGAAACCTCGCCGAACAGAGCCCTTTCTTTAGACTAATAGTAATCATTCGATATCGTAAGTTCCAATGATTCCAACGTTGTGCTTATTTTCTGGAAATACTGTTTAACAGGGAAAACCGATCGAGTTTAACATTTTTGACGACCTTGTTTACCGGCTAAGGCACGGAGCGAGGGTGGGGCGATGGGATAGAACACGTTTGCAATATTGTTATTCGACTAAGGATTTTTCACTGCATGGACTGAAACTTCAGATAAAAATATAAGTTTCTGATCAACGAGAAATTCTCTACATAGTGATACGCTTATCGTGCTTCCAGAGAACTATACGCGTATAGAAATGAAGGCGCACGGCAGGTATGAAAAATAATTTTTCTTTTTCTGGATACTATATGGTTGAAAAAGGGTGTTATGAAAGACCGGCGACATGGGGCTGTAGCTTCATATCCCAGTTTTCGAATGATTACTAACAGTCCTATGAAAAGTTCCTGCCGAGCAAATGAGATCGCTTTTTCATCTGTCTCCTTATAACTGAGAACCTGTGTACGTATATATGCTTATATGATTACACTCCATACATACATTACAGATAGACACATGATGTAGAGATAAACATACACACATATACATGTATGAGAGCGCGTGTGGTGCAGTGGGTAAAGGTGCTCTGCGTCACACACAAAGTCGATAGTTCAATAACGCGCTCATGGCTCACCAAGCCATTCATCTCTCCGGGGTCGGTAAACTGGTACCATCCTGGTCGCAGGCTTGCCTGGGAGGATAAGCGGCACTACCTCGATACATCGGTAGGCTACCGCGAAACACTAGTCATTGTAAAAGCCACTTATCATTCAATTAGCTCAGACGAAGCTTTTAATTGAGAACCAATGCATGGCGTTTTCCTCAGGGATTGATCAAAGCCGAGCGCTTTATCCTTTATACATATACATATACATATATATATATATATGCATATATGTGTACATATGTGCATATACGCATATGTGAATATATATATATATATATATATATATATATATATATATATACAAACATGTACTTTATTTATCGATCCATCTTCATAGCACTATTTTTTCACTGCGCGGATCCCAATACTTCTAATATTAGATTTTAAGATAGTTGGGTTCTTATAGAAGCCTCACTTTCTGCAGCGGTTTACTATAGAGAAAAAAGTTTTCTCATAGACCTGCCTTAATAATCGATAGCTTACCAAATGTGGAGGTAAAACCTCAACTAACGCAGGAAAACCTGTGCTCTCGGAAACTTCTTACACGATTATTTTCAACAAACCTCGTTACGAAGAATAAAGTAAACTGTGTGGAAGCATGAGTCAAACTATCGATTCCTTACAAACACGTGAGAAAGAAATGTCATGCCCTAAAAAAGCCACCAGAAAAAATGTGGTTTTTTATAGACGCCGCCTTGTAGCAAAAAAGTTTAGCACGTTGAACAGGTCAAAAGTCTTGAAATGATTCAAACATCTCACCTTCTCATTATCCCCTTTCTAACTGGAATTGTAAATTGAGAAAACACACACACGATCGTTGCAGCGGCGAAAAGTATGTTGTACGTGAGTACCAGTTTGAAGTTATCCAGCCATTTCAGTGAGGAGTATGCACCAAGTAGATCAAACGATGTGATACCTACAGTGTTAAAGTACAGGGATACTCTTACAGTGATAGAACACAAGCTTTCAAAATATATAAATATCATACTAATTCAACTTTTACTTAGTACCTGTTTCTTTTCAATTTACGGTACGATGTGAAGTACAAGACTGGGGAGATCCGAGTAAAACTCAGAACATCAGATAGGCTTTGGAGTCGCGATAACCTTTTGAATGCCTTTCTAATGGATGGTGCACCACCAAGGCTAGTGCTTTGTCAAACTTCCGGTCATGTTTCAACCTGACTGTGCTAGCGATAATCAACCATCACAACTCCCAAAACCGAGTACCATTAATCTTGTCATAAAAAGTAAAGTTCAGTTTTTGTTAGCAGTTACACGCGTCGCTGGTATCATGTTTGTCTTTCATTCTACATGACCTAACTACATATTGTGCAGATCCTAATATTTCTTCGATTTTATTGTTTTCTACACCCATATCCATCGAAGGGGATCGGATTTCTGAGTGTAGGTTAGGCTGTTGTTTGAAGATTTTATGACGCTGAATAATGTTTGAGTCGACACTATGTTATGGTAGCTAAAAGGTTGTCCGAGTTCTCACCGCAAATAATCACTTTATTTGGTAGATCGGGGATAACGATTTGATCTCAAACAAATCCGATACGTGAAGATTGAAGGTCGCACTATACCCTTGCGCCCACTAAACGGTATCACTACGCTCTATCCGTGTTCTTCAAACATTGTTCGGGCTGCCCAGATTGAGCCGTCCGCGATGGTGCCCCCTATTTGTGGCCAGCTCAACGCAAAACGACTCGTCGACCGCGTACTTCATGACCTTTCGACATTAGCAAATAATTTGCCAACAACTAGCAGGCTTTAGGGGATTTTGAATACGACAGAATTTCAAAGAGATGTGTTTCGTCGTGCCAGGGAGATTCAACGCCGGTAGCGAATTGCCCACCGCGCGCGGCGGGAGCGATATTGCCGCAGGCCTCTTTTACGCTAGGGATACTTTTGGGTCTCTTGTATTGCTTTGACGCTTCATGTTTTACTGTACATTCTCCACCTTTGTTGCCCTTCAACCTATTTGATTTAATTTGGAGTGCGATGAGAAGAGTTTGGATCTTGTTGAACTGGACACGAGCACTATGTTGACTCGTACTCGAGTCACGTACTGATAAAATGGTGTCCATAGTGCAGGGAATAGATTGAATGGCGTCGTGTCTTGCAGCATTAGTATGTTAAATTTGACAATGCAATGCACCCTATTCGATGACATTTTGTAATATAACAATGATGCTTCTTTAACTTGATACGTTCACACATTTTTCGTTTTAAATGTCTTTCTGCCTTTCACAAACTCTCCATAAAATCTTCTGATACTGCTCCCATGTTTCTGGACCATAACAATCTCCTGAGTGTAAAGAAGATATCTTGGTCAAATATGCTTCATATTCCTCCCCTCTGGCTTACACGTGTATCATGTAAGATACATCAATCGCCGCGACGAGCCCGAAACAATTGGCAAGCATCCATCCGCTCTTTCGTTGTCATAACTGAGTAGAACATCACAAAAGAGACTTGGTCTTTTGAAAATCAAACGGTACGTTAACGTCAAATCGCACTTAGCTACTGAAATGGCGGGCAATCATCAATTACGTCTCATGGTAAAGCAGTCGCATCTCGTTGAAAAAAGGCGCAGACAGTTAGACATGTATGCAAAGACATGCAGATGCCGCCTCCAGTGACTACCGCGTGAGCAACGCGTGACACAGCCTGTCTATCAATGCTAGTCCTCAAACAGTCAGACAAACTACTAAATTGTTGGAGCCCACCCTGCCTATTCGGCGACCGCGTCGCATGACAGGCGAAATATCAAAGTGAAACCCAAAGGGTTCATGGAGCTATTTATTTTTGTTAATAACCAAAATCGTGACGTATGCGTTTTCGTTTTGATATGTTCTAACCCTAAATAGCGTGTAAAAATGGTACTTCTTAGAAATGATATCGAACCGTGCATACGATGCTACGTCTTCGACGCAGTGGCAGCGCCTCTTCGCTGATGATGCTCTATAGGATGCTCCTCGCTAATGACGCTCTGTAGGATGCTCCCCGCCGCAAAATTACTTCCTCTAATACGAACTAAGAAGGCCTTCCCATTAACAAGGACTGGTATTCTACAAGCCAGCGAATGACTACAAAAATCCAGTTAAAGTCTGTATCCGGCGAAAAAGGACACTGAATAGCGTGCCCATACATAACTATGCACATCGTCCCAGACGAGCAGACACGTGTGAATACAAATGTATGTACCTGCCCCGAAATAGTTGATAGAGACTTGAGCACTTCAAATGTGTACACTTCTGATAAAATTTCACAGCAACCACAACCTACTTCTAGATTTCATAATTGTTCAAAGGAATCACTGCATTAATTATTCAGGATGTGGATGACTAACGAACATATTAACTGTGATACCTGGAAGATGTAACTATGGAAAAAAACGACCAGGCATTTTTGACCCACCAATGGTATTCGCAAGAACAGGCAACGCCGAACTCAGTACCAAGATAATGCTGCAATTGATGATGATAACAGTGAGCGAAGTACGCGCTCGATGAGGTCGCAATGTTCGTACAAACGGGATTGAGTAAAAACCAACGAGAGAAGTTGCCATCACATACCTAAAAGAACTATGTATTTTGAAGTGAGAAATTTGTGATCTTCAAGATGAAACCTCACAGGATTTCGACAAGAAATTACAAAATATTTTAGCTGCGAATAATGTACAAATATCATCAAAAAGCAGATTGAATGAGTAAAGAGCAGGCTAAGCAAAGCAGCTGCGAATAAAACAACAAAAGCCTAGTCTAAGACATAAAAGAATGTAATTAATAACCTACACTGCATTCTACCTATCACTAATTCGAAGAATGCAATTTTCTTGAATACTACGTAACAGGTAGGGTCATCACTCACGCTTCAAGAAGACATTGTGAACACTTGAGAAGAGTCTAAGAAGCTCCTTAAAACTTCTCTAGGGATTACCCACCATCCCAGACTGAGTTTGGATAATCAATTGGCGAACGACGAAAAAGACAGACCCATTCACTTCAGCTTCAAACGATTCCGGATATATTTTGCGATCAAAAACTAGTATTTTATACATTACTGAACTTTCGAGTAGAAGATGTGTATTTTTGAAGCAGAAACAACAATAGAAACAATAATGTGAAAGCGTCTTTAGATAAAGGCGATGTACATCTAACAACATGGACATTACTGAACTGAAAAAAAAGCCACTATATGCAAAAATGTCCAACTATTTGAGGGTGATTTATGAATTTTACTGCGATGATACATCAAAAACGCACGACGACCTTCATATAGGCGCTATACTATGATAGATAAAGGAGTCTATGAGGTACAGCAATATAATGGAAATAGAAGTAAGCCAACGTGAGGGCTAAATTTAGCATATGTTTAGTCAATTATCCCAAATGATGTGGCTTTCGTTCAACACTCATTACGAGTCCGCACGACCACAACTTTTCTCTTTCAGAAACAAAAAAACAATTTAGCACCCATTGCTGATGTATATATTCTTTTAATTTTTTTTTGTGACAAAGAGTTTTGTATGGATATGAAGAAACAACGAACATAGGCTCCATATTCAAATTTTTGAGGATTTTGGAAGACTGACAAAACAGAACACCTATAATTCCTTCCATTTCGAATGAATTAGTGGTCGGTCAGACACAACTAGCAATCCATTGTTGCCAAAGAGACGAGAAGCTGTTCTTTCACCACTCTGGGTGAAGTTCTTAACATCTTTATGAATCTATTGGTTAATCCCAACATCAGTAAACGCGCGTTTGTCGCCACCTGATTTTCGAAGGGAATCAACTTGACTACACAGGACATTTTTCACTGTTGCGCACTCATTATCAATTAGTTTTTACTGTAACTCTTGGTGTTTTATAACAATTCTGCACATTTTCACGGAACGTCCAAAAATCATCCGACACTGTAGCACATATACCGAACGAATAGGAATTGATTGACTGTCATTATAATCTCAAATAGTAATATCTTCTGAGCGACTGGCTTGCAGAACTGTAAGTACCCAGTTATGCAGAGTGATGTGCAGAATTTTGCGTCAGGTGGGACTCGAATCCAAACCCTACTCTATCGGGAAGCGCGTGCTCTAATCCGCTGCACTAGTGACACTCGTTTTGCCGTCACTCTTTATACGCTACAACGCATCTATCTGTCTAACCAACAGTCAACGGTTGGAGGTTAAAATCGCTTGATTGAAAAACAATCAGTTTCATCATCCATTACCCGATATCTGTCAGTTTGACTGGGTTCAATGTCAATATTGACTACCTGAGCCAACCGTTGACGGTTAGTTGCTGATAGATAGATGCGCTGTAGCGAAGATAGAGTGATGGTAAAACGGACGTCAGTAATGCAAAAGGTTGAAGCACGGGCCCCAGGATAGGATAAAATGCGGATTCGGGTCCAGCCTGACGCAAAATTTTGCACATCACTCAACATCATCGGATATATCTATAACGTCATGCCACCGCTAAAAACCTTGAATAAAGAGAAGTCGATATAATTATAAGTCAGTAGTAGATACATGTGGTAATGATAAGCGTTCCACAATAGAAATCGGTACAGATTGTAAAAACGAAAAGAATGAAGATCACACAATCTAAGGATCCAAAACGAACAGACATTAAAAATTAAGAGTGTACCAAGAACTTACAAGATGATTATGCTCTCGACGACCACACCGACTAACCCTAATGAATGTCTCGTGTGTACTTCTATATATTGAGCATATACCGGGAGACTGCGATAGCCGAAAATCAATTTCAATGTGTTAATCACAACCATTAGAAGTGAGGTGCCCTGCATTGAACTCATTTCATTGTAAAGGGAGTTTTCGCAAACTTCTGAAGAAAACGAAGTTCTTTTCACTCACAGTTAAAGCCGACAAAATGATTATTGTTGCCGGATATCTGATTCGTCGTATGAACTGCTGAAACCATCGATGTGATTTCATATTTAGCGCTGCCCAAACCTAAAACATTAGCTATATTAATCCTGTAGTTAGGGAGTATGAAAAATCTCCACAACATCCACAAATTTCTCTAAAGTTGGAGGGAAACTTCACGACTATTGAGTACTGGATGTTCCACTTTTTTCTTCTCGCTAGACATTTAAAAAAATATGGGAAGCACAAGAACGGTGAAGACCTATGAACGATGTTAAACAACCTCGCGTCATTTCACTACGTATACCCCGCAAGAAGAAATTTTATGAACGAGAAGATTAATTGGAGGTCAGTCTCACATGATGTTTCACATGATCAAAGCAATACTTGCTTTACTGCGTGATACGAGAAAATAGTATGAGAGGAAAGAACAGATATGAGAAGAAACTAGAACGTGAAGTAAAAACGAAACTGGAACGTACCTGGCTGGTCACTGTCGTGCATCGTGATGTGCCACCACTGCTATCCATTGCTTTCTCAGGGTGGCCAGAACTGCAGCCACCATTTTCATGTAACGACGAATGTGAGGTGCCTGAGTCGTGCATGTGACCACAAATCGACGACGATAACAGATAATAAGAATCACCCCATCCATCAGCACAATCACCACTACCCTCCAATCCTTGAGAAAAAACTAATCATCTCTTAAATCTCTTTCACTAAAGCTTTGCTAAACTAATTGCCAATATCGAAAACCACATGAAGTAAAACGAACCGGAAGAAAGTACCCTGCACGACCTCAAACGCAGTGCTGGATATCGCTGAGGTCCCAGAGAACATAATGGCACAGCATCTATAAAATCCCCCATAACTAGAGAAGGAAGACAAAACCAGATAAACCAAAACCATCTCGAAAAAGTAGAGCACTTCAGCCGGTAAAACTCACCATGACTACTTCGAAAGTTCCTATCAATTTCAGACATACACTGATCTTTGGCTCGTATCTCACAGTACTTTTCTAATCGTTCCACAACCACGTCGTTATGATCAGGAATCTTGAATGAACTTTCAGAAAAGACCACAGCAACGAAATACAACTTGATTTTGCACGTGCACAAATGGAAGAGGTCAAGAGTTTATACATCGTACCTCCCGGTCGCTTGATTCTTAAAAATATCTAAGTCAAAACAGAACTGTCGCAAAAATCCCTACCATTGCCGTTTCTCCTACGATCGTGAATATTTTTGCAAATCCAATTGGAGTCGATAGCAGTAACAGCATCACTCCACCAAATGAAACAAATGAGTAGATAAGCGGTAAATTCACAGATGTAATGGTGATTAAGGAAACCTGAAAAGAGAAAAAGGAAGAGAGGGCAGTAATCACAGACTAACAGCTAAAATCCTGATGGATCAGATGTGCCAAACCATTTCACAGAGAGAAATAACTGAGAAAAAACCTACTGGTGACGAAATGAGTGCCAAAACGATGTCTACTAAGCAAAGGATTAGAACAATCAGCAGAGCGCAAACTGCAAGAGTTTCATAAACTCGTTGCATGATGCCCTAAATAGCAAGCTATTTAAAATAAGTTGTTCTTCGGAAACGTTGATCAAGATAACTTACATTTTTGCTCTTACTAAAACCCTGAGATTCAATGAAGAAATAGCTAAATGGTAATAGTACAAAAAGGCTAAGATTGGAGAGTGCAAATACGTAGTTCCACAAAACATTTATCAGCGGCCATGACATCCACTAAAATTAAACAAAAGTCAGCTTTTAGCATCGACGAAGAAGAAAAGAAAGTTAAGACTCTTATAAACTTCCAACTTTTATTTGTTTTACTCTAACTCGGGATCTCTTCGGTTATCAGACAGGCACTTTTGAAGGAATTTCTTTTGCTGGACAAGGACTTTCTAATAGACTGTCAATAATCATTTAATAGCTCAAATTTTGCAGAATTCAAAAATACACTTGTATTTTAAGAGAGACCCTACTTATAGCGCTGTGGCGTTGAATGTAAAAATATATTGCACATGCGCTGAGCATCATAGCGCTTAATCTTACGACACAAAAATCTCCCCTCAAACTCTAACTGATCATCAAATAGTGTGGATCTTGTAGATACCGACAATGTGCATCTTTCGATGAGGTTTTTATGCCGCTGTAGCAGGCAAGATAAAAATGTGTTTCGCGCGTCACACATTATCGAACGGATTTTCGTTACTGATTAGATTTTTTTTCTTCGTTTAGCAAAAATTATTGAGATTCTTGTAATGGGATTTTAGAAGATACTTTGTCCTATCGCTGGCTTAAGCTTCTTATTTCTCTTCCATATTGCCAAATAGATCCGCTATGAAGCCTAAGCCTAAGCGTAACCAGCCTGAAACCAAGGCACAAAAAGATATGTCCTATCTAAATTTCTTACCAAAGTAAAAAAAAATCATAAAACTAAATAATAAAAGTCGCATGCCACGTGTGAATCGCGCTGCGAGGAAGATCAGTGACGCCGCTCAGTACACCATTCGCGGTGCATGGTGGATCCACCTCAACCTTATTTTCCTGTAACAGTGTGATAAAGTCCTTCCCGAAACCAAGCTGAATCTTACGCCATCGAGTAGTCACTAAGAGTATAGGGAAGGAGCTCTATCCTGCGAGAAAGAAGCGTTTGTGGAGCACAGATCCATTTTCTTTGCTGCAGTGCTCCAAAAAGACTTTTCGATAAAAGAACTACAGTTTCCAAATCTGTGAAATTCATGCTATCGAATGGGTACTAATAATCTAAGCAAGGGCTTCGTCTCGCGAGGTCTAAAAGCGATACTGCGCAACGCATGTGACTCATGATTTTGCTTTGAGTGCTATACCGCTGTAAGAAGCGCTTTCTAAAAATCAAGTACAATTCTGAATTCCTAGAATTGAGCTTTCGAATGATCACTAATAGTTCCTTAGATAGCCATAATCCAGCAATTGAGATTTTTTGAAAAGTAGCTGTAGAAAACCAAAAAGAGCCTAATTTATTACTTTTGATTGGCGAATAACACCTTGTAGAACGTATACGAAAAGTACATGAAGAAATTTGAATTAATACAATGCTCTGTTATATGTAAAAGAAAACTTTCCCTCTGCTTAGATAATATGTATTCCTATGACTTAGGCCACAAGACCTCAACTTACCTGCAAGTAGTAGTTATCAGGATAACGATGGAGGAGTTCCGAACTCAAAACAGAAAAAGGTAACAACGCAACTGATCCGATAGAAATCGCAAGAGAAGCAGAACATATCCAAGCACTTAAAAGGGAACAGCAGATTGAAAAAACCACATATTTCCTGTAAACAAAGCAGCTGTGAAGAGAAGCTGATTCTTACCTGATTCGATACACAAAGTAATCCTCGTCACCCGCATACAGAGAGTCGCTCTCGGATTTCGACTTGAACAAAGAAGTCATCCAGTAGGAAAGCAGATACAGTGAAATAAATATGATTAAGCAAATCTAAAAATGATATAAATAGAAAATGAGACGAGTATACACCGTCTTTGGTATGAAGCAATCATAAATCAACTGGAATTATAAACCGACCGCAATGATGGCTATAGAGGTGTGTTTAGTGGGAGAATCGAAACTGCATCCATTTGACACTTTTCAAGGATAAACCCTATCTCGCCCAGGTTTCTGTGACCTAAGCTAAGATGAGTCCTCAGCACAAACGTTTCTTCTCCGATGACGTCAATGGAACACGCCCATCACTGTTCGCTAATGACTTCCATGCTCATTTACATACTCTAGGTTACACTGCATATTTGGTGGGAGGAGAGAGGTGTGAGGACAGTCGTCAGAGGGATATCTTGCGACACAAGTGTGGTTGATGGTTCAATCCCCAGCCTGAGGTTCACTATCCCGTGTTCTGCGCGGTTGATATTTAATATCAGACTTGTCTGGGAGGATAGCAGCACTGAATCGATACATTATTGGGTGATCGCAAGTCATTGTAAAGGCCAAATATGTATTCAATCACCTCTAACGATACCTAATGGGTTCGATTGGATGGAGCATCACTTGGGCACTGAACAAGTCGAGAACCATGCTTTTAATCCTCAAATCATACTCAACCAAAAGGACAGCCTTATGAATTTCAGATCAAAATGGGATACAAAACGACTTACTATTTGCTGTCGCACGAAACTCATGAAATTCTCGTTCCTGTTTCTCAAGAGCATCACGGCGGGCTGCTCTCTTCATCGCTTGATGAACCAACTAGCGCCCGCCAAAGCGTCCAGTACGTCGCACTCAATGCTGTTACTAAAGATTTGTATTCTTAAATCAAGAAGTAAGATGCTTTTGAAGAGCGAAAACCTTCAAGACGTCAATCGGTACTAATTAAATCACGTTACTGACAATTTTTGCCTGCTCAAGAAGAAAGGCATTGAGCGACTGAAGAATGATGAGGTTGACAGAAATACGGTGGTTTGAATTGCTAGGCTTCGGATTTATTACCAAAATCCAACAATGAAGAGCAAGAAGGTTGTTTAAGGCTCTTGTGGCCTTCGGTACAAAAGTATTTTTTGCTTTTGCAAAACAATTCTGTAGTTTATCGATAGCTCAAATCAAGTGAATTTCAACGGCACGTCTAATTTCTCAGATAGCTTAATTTTGGCGCCATACCAGTCAAAATAAGATTTTGTTTCTCATTCGAAGATTTCTCACTGGATAAAAGCCTTGCTGTAATGAACTTCCAGTCGTTAGATAGAGAAAATCTTTCCAATTATAATGTCATATTTGGCTTTCGGAAAAGACCTCTTCAAGCTTTGTAACGACCGAAAGAGTATTGGGTTTCACACTCAAACCTTTTAAATCCGCTCTTGTGCGAATTGCAGAGCTCTAAAATGTTCTCTAATAAGCAAACACATTTTCTCAATTAGAAAGATTTGCTCTATCTAATGGTTAAAATTTTGTTATAAAGGAACTTCTACGAGCGAGAAATCTTCAAATGTGAAACAAAATCTCATTTTGACAGGTACGGCGTTAAAAACAAGCGATGTGAGAAATGAAATGACCTCTAGAATTCACTTGATCTAAGCTATCACATAATCATACATTCGTCAGATAACAGCAAAGAAAGCTACTTTTACCGAAGGCCTCAAATGGGAGCCGCTACAATAGAACAGTACCGGTTGCTACTCTATTCCCAAAAGATACTTTTGAATGAGTAGGCTACATGTATGTTTGCCAGCTCTTTCCTGCTAGACGGCACGGGATGAATAAACGACTCCTTTTGCTGGACAAGGATTTTTCACAGGAGTGTTAGTAACTACTCAAAAGCTCAAATTTTTGTCTGCTGCGCTAAGTGCTCCTTTTCTGGAAAGATACTTTTGCAGCGCTGTGGCATTCAAAATAAGATTATGCTTCACCCCCACCAAGCTTTCACTATCACTTCGCTAGAAGCACGAAAAGCATATGAACGAGTGGAGGAAATCATGTAGTATCTGAGTCATACGCTTTATCTGAAGTTTCTTTCAGAGCGTAGGAAAAACCCCAAATTAAATTACAAAAACTGCACCCCATACGTGAGTCATGTCAACGCGATCGATTGAACGCGGGACGCACCTATCGAATCCACGGCCAGCAGACATCCAGCCACACACTATCTAACACAATAAGAGCGCCGATGATGTGGAATTCGATCTTATTTTCTCTCCGAAACTGCAGCAAAACGGTCTTTTCGAGAAACAGGCACAGCCTTGGAATCGTGAAGATTTACGCTATCGAATGATTACCTATAATTTGAGGAAAGTTCTGTCTTCTGAAAAAAATGCGAAACCCAATTGTTTGTGAAACACAAATGGTTCTGACGAGCCTGTAAAGACGAAACACGTGTATCGAGCTGTACAAAGAGACCTTACCAGATTACATGACAAGTTGGCTGAAATAATAATGAAAGGATTTCTTGAAATTAGAGCGTGGTCTTAATAAAGCACTCGAAGGAAAGATATAATATGATAAAAATACCAGTCAGCGAGCAATCGAGTGCGAAAACACTCTGTGTTAGGTGAAAATTTCGCTTGACATAGAGTGTAAAACGTTCGTCTTCGATAACTCTCTGTACAGGGAGCAGAGCTCCCGAGAGAAATGACTATAAAATATCGAAAGACGATGGGTTCTGCCTGACTGACGAGTCTGTAAGAACGAAACACGTGTATCGGGCTGTACAAGAGCCCTTACCAGACCACATGACAAGTTGGCTCAAATAATAATGAAGAGAACAAATGTTTGTATTTGCTACAGCGTTTTAAAAATGCTTTTTCAAAACCGCCACGTGGAGCAAAAGTCAGAGATCCAGCCTATCGAATGATTACTATCACTCTTATGAAAAGTTCTTGTCCAGCAAAAAACGTCAGCGTTTGTGAATAAATAAATTATTTGACCTCTGGTCTATCCACGAAAAACACAGTGATTCATAGGCACAAAGTCGACGTCAAAACAAATCGATCCTAAGGATTAAGTCACAACTGAAGGAAGCATACAGTATTCATATTATACCATTATTTCGAGTGCTTTATTAAGACCACGCTCAAATTTCAATAGACCCTTTCATTACTATTTGAGCCAACTTGTCGTGTGGTTTGGTAAGGGCTCTTGTGGTCTTAATAAAGCACTCGAAATAGAGATATAATATGATGAAAATACCAGCCAAAGAGCAATCAAGTGCGCAAACGCTCTGTGTTATGTGAAAATTCGCTTGACGTAGAGTGTAAAACGTTCGCCTTCGATGACTCTCCGTAAGGGAACAGAGCTCCCGAGAGGAGTAGCTCATAAAAAGATTAAAAAACGGCGGGTTCTGCCCGACTGACGAATCTATAAGGACGAAACACGTGTATCGGGCTGTACAAGAGCCCTTACCAGACCACGTGCAGTACTCACTGGATGAGCAAAAGCAATAGAATCGCCTAGACAAAGCAGTAGAACGGTAACCAGAAAGACTACACTAGAATGAATAGATCCTTTTTATCAAAAGCAGTAAGTTTTCATTGAAAAGTGAGTTTTTACACTCTCAAATTTAAAGAAACTCATACGGCTGACGTCCAAATAACAATGTAGTTCACTTGCTAGCGATGATGGATGTCTCAGGGGGTGCCACAAATATCACTGAATATACATACCTTCGGAGGGTGATTGCAATGTGATTAGTGACTCAGGCAATCAAGTGTCAGGGTGCTGGTTCGACTCCCTACCCCACTACTTTCTTGCATTCAGAAGTAACAAACGCCTTAGGTTGAGTTTTTTGAGACTGGGTACTCATATGTCAGACGGTGAGAAATTTTTAGTCAACCTCACTCGCTGGACAGGAAAATTTCATAGGAATGCTAGCTGCCAATCAAAAGCATGAATCTCTGACTACAACTTCATGCCGCCGTTTTTTTCAAAACACCGTTTCATAACGCTTTAGCATCCGGGACAGAATTTTGCTCCTCTCGCCTTTCGCCTTCATTTTTACCATGCGCTTAACTCGTTTAAGACGCATGAAAAGCATATCAGCGTGCAGAGAATTTTCCGCAGTATCCGGACGTTTTTATACAAGTTTTTGTCCAAACCGTGAGAAATCCCCCCACTGAATGTTGAAATTCCAAGCGGGATCGATCGCTCCACCCCTCCTCCCACCCTCCCTCCCTCGCTCCATGAATTGTGGCGGTGAACAACGTCGCCGAGAAGGTTTACAGCTGATTAAAATGTGAAGGAAAGCCACGCGACGACTTTCTAGCAGGGTAATCGCCTGATCTAACCGCATAGCTCTATAATGATCCAATCGCACTATGCGTTGATAGGTAGCAACAATCGTGTTTTTACTAAGGATTTTCCCACCGCATCGAAAGAAACTTTAGGTGTAAACGCATGATTCTGATCTACGATAAATTGCATACATGTTGATATGCATTTCTTTCTTAGTGCGAGTTATAGTCGTGATAAAAATGAAGACCAAAGGCGTGTCGAGAAATAAAATTTTATTCTCGATGCTACAGCTAACAGAAGGGTTTTTGAAAAAAAAAGCGACGTAGAGTTGCAGCCAAAATTAAGCCGAATGATTACCAAGACTTTTATGAAGAGTTCTTGTCCAGTGAATTAGATCGGCTCTAAATTTTTCGTCGTCTAACCATGTGAGTCCCTGAGATTGTAAGGAGGTTTGACTCGACCAACGTTTTTCGTCAATATGACAGCATATCTTCTCGATTCCAGTGTTTTTTATAAGAACACAGCTCAAAATTCAATATGCCTGATAATCATTTCTTGAGCCCACGCATGCCAGTGGTCTGTCAAACAGGGCTGATCTATAGAGTCCGTACAGGGTTTCGATCTAGCGATCTTCGTCCAGTTCGGACAGTCAAAAAAATAATTTCAGGCATTATTGAACTTTGAGCTGGTGGTCTCAAAAAAAAAAACACTCGAAAACGAAAATCATATGATATATGAAATATACTAGCCCACGAGCAATCCGAGGTGCAAACACTCATGTGTGTTGGTGAGTTTTTCACTGGTCATGAGTGTAAAGCGGTTCGTCGTCACTAACTCTTTATGTGGGGATAGGAGCACCCACGAGAGATTTTACTAAATACGAGGAAGGGTAACTGCCTGACTGACAAGAGATTGGAAATCGAAACACGTGTCTTGGGCTCTTTAAGCCAGTCCCTGTTTTGACAGAACCGACTGACACTGCCGTGACTCAAAAATGATTGCAAT